>ML323565.1:0-17900 GCA_005239505.1 Nicotiana paniculata | reverse complement strand
CATTAATGCGCATAAAATGTAAGGTATATCACATGTTAAAGTATGCAATTTAGTCTCGCATCAGGGTCCAACCTCGACATCTGTCCCCTGACAACTCTGAAGAGGTTGGGCAAGGGCTTACATGAAATACGAGCAGGATCTATGAATGTGAAAGCATTTGATGGGTCGCAAAGAGCCACGATTGGAGAAACCAACCTATGCTTGTAAATGGGTCCTACCTGGTTCGATGTTGAATTCTAGGTACTAGACATATCTGCCTCCTACAATCTGCTGCTAGGAAGGCCTTGGATACATGCCGCTGGAGATGTCGCATCTACTTTGCACCAAGCGGTAAAATTTGAATGGAACCATCAAGAAGTGATCATCCATGGAGATGGGAGCAACCCCATCTACACCAGTCAGACTGTTCCAGTGGTAGAAAAAAGAAGGAAGTTAGGTGGAGAAACCTACTATCACATCGAACGTGTTAACGCGATTGAGAAGGATAAATGGTAGAGTAGAAAAATAGAGAGCATACTGGCATGGGTAGGATATGAACCCGGTAAGGGACTTGGTAAGAAGCTTCAAAGTATCTCCAAACCAGTACAGTTGAAGCGCCATGGCACAACCTTCGGGCTCGGATATCAGTATACCTGGAAGGAATATCGGAATTGGTTGCCACCATGGCGTGGTCCATACTATCCTCTTGAGCAACCCGTGCCGCACCTGAATCAGACCTTCCAGCAGGCCGATACAATATGGGGATCAGAGGAAGAAGAATCCTTGGCAGCATTGAGGAATTCGTTCTTAGAAGACGATGATATGGATTGTTGTGTAATAGTTGAGGAGGAGGATGAAGAAGGCCTCACTATCCAAATAATGGAGAAGGGAGCATCTCTCAAGAATTGGACCGCTAAACCATCAAGGTCCCGACGAGTCCCTGGGTAGCAAGGCTGATAGTATTGTTTACCTTTGAAAATAATTTCCTCTTTGGCATTTTGTTTTAAATAATATTTTCAGTGTTCCGTTTCGAAAAACATTATTTAAAATCATTTTGTTTAACATTTTAAATGGCTTGATGTTTTATTATTACTATTTTTCTTTCATATCTTTATCCCTACAGCATTACTATTTCTTACCTTGATGAACCAACGACTGCGATATGTAATGAGACAATGCAACATAAGGACGGTGACTCGGAAGAAATAGAAGATGAGGATGTAATACCTGAGGAAATTGTCAGAGAAGTGGAGAACTTTGAGAACAAGACCAAGTCCAACATGGCTGAGACCGAGATAGTCAACTTGGTAGATTCCGAAACCATCAAGGAAACCCACATAAGCATCAATTTGTCACCGTAAAATAAAGAAGAATACACTCGGTTCCTGAAAGAATATGAGGATATCTTTGCATGGTCATACGAAGATATGACAGGGTTGAGCACATCCATAGTGGCTCACAAGTTACCTACAAATCCTATGTGCCCTCTAGTGAATCAAAAACTCAGGAAATTCAAACCAGATATGAGCCTGAAAATCAAGGAGGAAGTCACTAAGTAGATCAAAGCCAAGGTCCTCAGAGTAGTTGAGCACCCAACTTGGTTGGCCAATATTGTACCAGTTCCAAAGAAAGATGGGAAAGTCAGAGTCTATGTTGATTATCGGGATCTAAACAGAGCAAGTCCCAAGGATGATTTCCCGCTACCAAACATACACATTCTAATCGACAATTGCGCCAAGCATGAACTCCAGTCCTTTGTGGATTGCTTCACAGGTTACCATCAGATTTGGATGGACGAAGAAGACACAGAGGAAATAGCCTTCATTACACTATGGGGTGTATACTGCTATCTGAAGAATGCTGGGGCCACCTACACGAGGGCTATGACAACGATCTTCCATGATATGATACATAAAGAAATAGAGGTATATGTTGACGATGTCATCATCAAATCCAAGAGGGCTATAGATCACATAGCAGATTTGAGGAAATTCTTTGACCGGCTACGGAAGTACAATCTAAAGTTAAATCCCGCAAAGTGTGCATTCGGGGCTCCTGTCGGAAAATTATTGGGATTCATCGTCAGTCTCCGAGGAATAGAGTTGGGATTCATCGTCAGTCTCCGAGGAATTTGTGTACCAAACACCTCCAACCACATACCAACCTTCACCTCTAAGATATCCTCAACCCTCTACCGCCTACCACACCTATAATACCCAACCAACCTATTATCATGTCGTTCGATCTGAAGAATGCTGAGGCCACCTACACGAGGGATATGACAACGATATTCCATCATATGATACAAAACGAAATAGAGGTATATGTTGACGACATCATCATCAAATCCAAGAGGGCTAAATATCACATAGCATATTTGTAGAAATTCTTTGACCGGCTACGAAAGTACAATCTAAAGTTAAATCTCGCAAAGTGTGCATTCGGGGTTCCTGCCGGGAAATTGTTTGGATTCATCGTCAGTCGCCGAGGAATAGAGTTGGACCCGTCAAAGGTTAAATCCATCCAGGAATTATCACCACCAAAAAGCAAGAAGGATGTGATGAGTTTCTTGGGACGTCTCAACTACATCAGCCATTTCATAGCACAATCCACTGTAATATGTGAGCCGATTTTCAAAATGCTGAAGAAGGATGCCGCAACCAGTTGGACCGAGGATTTTCAAAAGGATTTTGAAAAAAATCAAGGAATACTTTTCCACACCACCAATCTTAGTCCCGCCAGATCCTGGTAAACCACTACTACTCTACCTTGTAGTGTTAGATAGAGCCTTCAGTTGTGTTCTGGGACAACATGACGTAACGGGAAGAAAAGAGCAGGCCATATACTACTTAAGCAAGAAGTTCACTCCTTATGAAGCCCGATGCTCTCTGCTGAAATGCACTTGTTGCGCTCTAACCTGGATAGCCAAGAAGCTAAGGCACTACTTCTATGCATATACTACATATCTCATATCAAGGATGGATCCCCTGAAGTAAATCTTTCAGAAACCCATGCCTACTGGGAAGCTGGCCAAGTGGAAAATATTGCTGAGTGAGTTTGACATTATCTATGTAACTCAGAAAGCAATCAAAAGGGACAAGCATTAGCAGATCATCTTGCTGAAAATCCTGTAGGAAGAGAATATGAACCCTTAAAAATGTATTTTCCTGATGAGGAGGTATCATTCGTAGGAGAAGATATTGATGAATCCTACGACGGTTGGAGGATGTTTTTCGACGGAGCTGCAAATTTTAAAGGAGTGGGTATCAGAGCTGTCTTGGTATCAGAAACCAGTCAGCATTATCCGGTGACTGCAAAACTCAGATTCCCGTGCACTAACAACATGGCGGAATATGAAGCAGGCATATTAGGGCTCAACCTGGCTGTTGATATGAATATTCAGGAACATCTGGTAATCGATGATTCAGACTTGCTGGTACATCAAGTACAAGGAGAATGGGCTACCAAGAATTCCAAAATACTGCCATATCTACATCATGTACAAGAAATGAAGAAGAGGTTCACAAAGATAGAATTCCGGCATGTCCCTAGAAGTCAGAATGAATTCACAGACGCATTGGCCACTTGTCATCAATTACGGGTGGACATATTTCGGTCGGAACTGAATAAACCAACCGAACCAAAAAAAAATTTATTTCGATTTCGGTTATTCGGTTTGTTCGGTCGGTTTCGGTTTAAATTTTTAAATTTTCAGTTTTTCGGTTCGGTTTTCGGTTATTAAGTTATTTAGTGAGGTTAACCAAAAAACCGAATTATTAGCATATAGGTTCTTTAAGTTATATATAGGCTAAGCCCATAGGTAATAAATTAATAATATTAGGTCCAATCTATCAAAGACTCAACCCAATTAAGTAAGTCCATCAACTTCCCAATCTTAAAGACTTTCACTCTATTAAAACTTCCATAGCATATATGATAGATACCGGGAGGATTTCACACAGAGTTGTAATTTAAACTATGTTTGAATTTTATGATCCATAATAATGTGCAAAGTTTAGTCTATTTTTTTTATAAACACAATATTTCCAATAATTTCGAAGTTTTGGGAAAAAACAACAAATTCGTCGGTCCTATTATTACATAGGAGCCCAATATGATAATGTTCAAACCAAAAACTGAACCGAAATAACCGAACTGAAATTAGAAAAACCGAACTGAACCAAACTTGTTTCAGTCCGATTTCGGTTACTACTTTTACAAAATCAAAAATCGAATAACCGAACCGAATTTCTTCAAACCGAACCGAACCGACTGAACGCCTACCCCTACCATCAATGATACAAAATCCATATAAGAATTTCATCGATCCCATTCCGGTGAGGATCTCTAATCAGCCGGCATACTGTTCTCATGTTGAAGAAGAAACGGACGGAAACCCCTGGTTCCACGACATCAAAGAATATTTGACAAAAGGAGAATATCCAGAGCGTGTGAACCATACTCAGAAACGCACCCTTTTGAGATTTTCCAATCACATATTCCAAAGCGGAGGAACCCTATATAGGAGAACTCCTGATCTGGGACTGTTAAGGTGCGTTGACGCAAAAGAGGCTTCCAAATTTCTCAAGGAAATACATGCCGGAACCTGCGGCCCACATATGAACGGCTTTATCTTGGCCAAGAAGATACTCAGGGCCGGATACTTTTGGATGACCATGGAAACAGACTGCATACAGTACGTTCAGAAATGCTACCAATGCCAGATACATGCAGACATGATATGGGTGCCATCAAACGAGCTTAATGCAACAAGCTCACCTTGGCCTTTGCTGCCTGGGGGAATGGATGTCATCAGCCCAATTGAGCCCACCACTTTAAAAGGGAACCGGTTTATTTTAGTGGCCATCGACTACTTTACCAAATGGGTTGAAGCTGCATCATACAAAGCGGTAACCAAGAAAGTCGTCGCAGATTTTGTCAGAGACCGAATTATTTGTTGATTTGGGTTCCAGAGTCCATCATCACTGACAATGTCGCCAATCTCAATAGTGATCTGATGAAAGCCATGTGTGAATCTTTCAAAATCAAGCACAAGAATTCCACAGCATATAGGCCTCAAATGAATGGAGTCGTAGAGGCAGCCAACAAAAATATCAAGAAGATACTAAAGAAAATGGTAGAGAATCACAAGCAATGGACGATAAATTACCATTCGCCTTAATGGTATACCGTACAAATATCCGCACATCAACCGGGGCAGCTCCCTATCTGCTGATTTAAGGTGCCGAAAATGTCATTCCCACCGAGGTAGAAATTCCTTCTTTAAGAATCATACAAGAAGCCGAACTCAGCGATGCAGAATGGATAAGGAACCGCTATGAGAAATTATCCCTCATAGATGGAAAAAGGATGAATGTAGTGTGTCACAGCCAGCTCTATCAGAATAGAATGTACAATGCTTTCAATAAAAGGGCCAAACCAAGACAGTTCACGCCGAGGCAGCTGGTACTGAAACGGATCTTTCCACATCAAGATGAGGCCAAAGGGAAATTCTCTCCCAACTGGCAAGGTCCTTACATGGTTCACAGAGTATTGACAGGAGGAGCGCTCATACTCACAGAGATGGACGGAGAAATCTGGCCAAAGCCTATCAATTCAGATGCAGCCAAAAGATACTATGTGTAAACATTTTATGCTTCTTCATATAATGTAAATTGAACTACACTCGACCTGATTCCCCTTTAAGAGGGGATACCTAGGCAGCTTTGTGGTTTCGTTCACAATTCAATAAAATTTCCATTTTTCCCTTAATCAGAAACTGGGGCAGAATTTTGAGGAGGACCCTCAAAATTCCGAAGCAAGTTCAGCTAACTGCATCATATGGAGCAGTCAGAAAGGTCATCTAGTTAACTGGGGCAGAATTTTGAGGAGGACCCTCAATATTCTACGGCAGCGGAAGTCGCAATGTCTCTAATAATGTCACAGTTACTGGTTCATCTAACTAACTTCTAAACTGCATACTACTATGTATTCAAAAATTATATACGCATGCTTTTGAAAAAAGAAACCTTGCTTTAGCCAAATGCTACCTTAATAGCTTGAACAAGATATTTAGACAGAGCGGAGAAAATCGAGCAAGCAAAGGCACGAACCAACCTCCCCCCACAAAAACTCACAAATTTTCTTTAGATGCAGGACTATATCATCATGATAAACACCATCGCAACGGCACAATCGCTATGCATGAAACACATTGTCAGCTAAGAATACTTTACTCTTACTCTTCTCTTTGCATGGGATTAAGCACTTTCCCGAACCTTGCATAAGGCTAATCCATGCCTATTTATTTGCATAAGGCTAAGCAATGCCTTCTCTTTGCATGAGACTAAGCCCTGTCTCAATCTTTGCATGAGACTAATCCTTGCCTCCCTATTTGCATAAGGCTAAGCACTGCCTTCTCTCTGCACGAGACTAAGCCCTTTCTCAATCCTTGCATGAGGCTAAGCCCTGCCTCTCTATTTGCATAAGGATAAGCAATGCCTTCTCTTTGCCTGATACTAAGCCCTGTCTCAATCCTTGCATGAGGTTAAGCCATGCCTCTCTATTTGCATAAGGCTAAGCACTGCCTTCTCTTTGCTTGAGACTAAGCCCTGTCTCAATCCTTGCATGAGGCTAAGCCCTGCCTCTCTATTTGCATAAGGCTAAGCACTGCCTTCTCTTTGCTTGAGACTAAGCCCTGTCTCAATCCTTGCATGAGGCTAAGCCATGCCTCTCCACTTGCATAAGGCTAAGCAGTGCCTTCTATTTGCATGGGACTAAGCATTGTCCCAAATCTCACGCGAGACTAAGCATTGTCTCTCTTGCATCGGGCTAAGCTCTGCCCTCAACTTCACACAAGACTAAGATCTATCTTGTTGCCTCTAGCATCATGTCTCCGCACCTCATAGGCTGAAATATATCCAACTTGTCCGAAGTCGTCATAGTCTGAAGGCACCATCCTCATAGCTGGAAGACATCATGCTATGTCCTGAGGATATCTCAAACTTGCACATCATTATTCAAAGGCGTCATGGTTCGGAGGCACCATTGTCATGGCCCCAGAACATCATTTCATGGCCTGAGAATTCCTTATTGCATAATTCATGGCCCAGGACATCATGGTCTAAGGGCGTCATCCTCAACCGTCCAAAGACAGTTTTCATGGTCTGAAGGGAATTTGTATCATGTCTAAATTTACGCAAATTTATACGTATATGCTTGTAGTACATGTTTTGATTTGTAGGTGACCCGGTGAGTAACTATTATCCCAACATGAGCAGTCCCGCTCCAGTTCCTTCAAATTATTTCAAACCTGACCGCTCACCATAATTGTTTCACCTATTCGAAACCTTATGTCCGTCCTTGTAACAACTCCATTGGTTCATGCCACCGGTGGATCCAGAACTACACACGACCTGATTCATATAAAACTAGGGATATGTAGCCAGCTCGGAAACCAGAGTGCGGCCTATATCTCTCAGATCACTCTATTCGGTCAAAATTGGCCATCATATTTTTACCCGACAACTCTTTCATCCTTCCCGGGTAAAGAGGGGCAGCTGTTAATACCCAATTATTTTCATATATATTTCAAAAATACATTTATACTTTCAAAATAGTGCATGAACATCAACAAGTATTTTTTCATAATTTTTTGTAATTTTAAAGGATTTTTAATTAATTTATTCCAGCATTTTATTATCTAAATAATTACTAATTGCATCACAAATGATTTTTATAATAATTTTATTACTTATTTTTTATTATTTATATATATATATATATTAAGCTTTAATCATTTTATGCATAATTATATTTATATCTTTAGGTTATAATTGCAATAACTTTGCAATAATAGCCCATGCATGCATAATTATTTTATTTACACGGAAAATAAATTTTTATATTTTTATAATATTAAGTAATTATTTTAAATCATTTTCATATACAATAGCATTTTTATCATTTATGAATTATTTTTATAAATTATTTTATTAATTTAAGTGGGTATTTAAAACATAGCCCCTTTTTTAATTAATTCTCGGACCTTCCTGCCCAATTACCCTAACCCATAACCCAATACCTAATACACTACCCATACCCATAAATGCCTAATTAAACCCGCCCCACCTAAATATCCAATCCTGGTCGTTGATCTCAGAAGATCAACGACCTTAAATTACCCAAACCCTTTTAATATATCAAAACCCCTCCAAACCCTATTTCATTTCCCCCCAAACCCGCGGTCACCTGATCCTCTCCTCTCTTCTCTCTCACCCCCCAAACCCTAGCCCGCCGTCAAACTTTTCCCTTTGATTCATGGGATTCCCTTTCGATTACATGCCTTATTTGGCTTCATTTCTCTACTGGCTATACGATCCTATGCTACTTGATTCATTTGCCTCAAATTTTAAGTGAATCTCAAGAGATTCAAACCAGATTTGGTTCAAAGTCTCCCATATCTCGATTATTCCGTTTGTGTTCACTCCTAATACCTGTGAGTACAAATATTTTCGTATTTTAGGGTTTCAAATCTCTGGTTCAAACCAGATTTGGTTCGATTTCTGTTTATTTTTTACGAATCTGGCTATTTTTGGTTGAATATGTTTAGATCTTCTTAGATCTGGAGCGATTTTATGTTTATTGTGGTATTTCTCCTTTAAAGTTTCAATACTTCTGTCTCTTATAATCTTTTATATTATTATTGACCGATTTTATTTTACCCTAAAAGCTAGTGTTTTAATTTCAACATATTTTGCAAAAAAAAAGTTTTAATCTTTAAATGTTATCGTCTCTTGGTATTTCTTAGGGTTTCCTTATTTATTTTGATTGATTTTACTTACTAGATGTCTTTGTATTCTTAGGGTTTCGATTGTTTGACTGTTTATTCTATTGTTTCTGCCCGTTAACCTTTAACTCTGTTGATTAAGTGTTACTTGATTTTACTTACCTAAATTAGGGTTTGAAATCAGCTTTCCTTTAGTACCAGTATTTCCTTATTAAGATTTTACATGTTCTTACCTTATTTATGTGATTAATTATCCGTACTACTGGCTTGATTTTGTGTTGTGATTAATGGAGTCGACTCCTAATTGATTTGGGAATTAGTTCTTACCTTATTTAACCTTATTCTTAGCTACCGATCAGTTCCGTGTAAGGTTTTCCTTAAATCAAGTGGTACGTTACTCGATTCTGTCTTGTTAATTGATTCACGCGGACCTTAATTGATTGTTAATTGATTTTCATACCTTATTTGTGTATGACTGGTTCATTACCTTATTTGTTTTACTCCATTGTGTGGTATTTAAACCCCTTCCTTGTTCTGATTATGAGAATGCTTTACAACCCCTTTTAGAAAACCTTTTCAATTGAACAACTCCATAACTTTCAAACTCTCTGTTCTTAAAAACTTAAGCTCTCTTTGTTCTCTTGTTCTGATTTCTGCACTAAGTGGCTATTATTTGGCCGGCTGAAAGCCAAGGCCAAATTCTCTGGAACTTTACTGCTATTGCATTCTTACTTGCTTTCTTCTCAACTGGTATGCCCTAACTCTTGCTATTCCGTTCTTTATGCTTTATTCGACTATTCTGTTTCAATCCTCAGCATAATTCTGTCTTTATATGATTACTTCAAAATAATGTGAACCCTTTCCTAAGTTAGTTTTAATGTTTAGTCTGTTTCTTGTTCTAAACTCTGCCAAATATTGTAAGCATGTAACCCAAAATATGTTTGTGGTTTAATTAATATGTCATGTTTGTTACTGTCTCTATGTTTAAGCCATGATTGTTTTAAATACTATCATGTGTATTAGATATCATCCTGTTTGACTATGTGCTGAACATGAACTTTGTTTGCTTCTTGGTGCGGTTAGCCTGCAACTCTGTGTTCTGAACTTTCCTTCTTCTGAAAATTGAACTATTTTAAAACTTGCCCCTTACCCTTTATGCACTGGTTTTCAAACTCCTACTCTTAGTCATTTAGGTTCTCACAACCCCTAGTGTGAGCACTGCCTAGGGTCCTTGAGACTCCTTTGAACTCTGACACATTGGGGCTTGTCTTCCAACCTTTTATGAGTTATCTTTCTGAATGTGATTCTGGTGTGAGGATTGCCCGGGGTCCCTGAGGCCCTTAGGAACTTTGACACACTGGAAGCCTGATTTTAATGTACCATGGATGGATCACTATTGTGCTCCCAAGCTATTATGTTTGAAGGCCTGGTTCCCAGGTTTAGATTGGGCCTATGAAGGCTCCCTATAGTGTAAATTACTATTATGTAATTCATTCAATACTCTGGGCTGTAATAATCTCTGTAATAACAGATTTTGGTTTAATCAGTAAAAGNGGGGGGGGGGGGGGGGGTCTTATATCTCTTGTCAAAAATACTGGGTAGAAATCATGCATATAGGATTTAATTAGGTTGATTGAATCACGTGAGTGCTATATTTGTTTAGAGATCCTGTCTATAGAATTTTCCTGATTATTTTGATTCTGTATTTTCACATTTGCATAATAGAGATCCTGCTTATAGGACTTTTCATTTAATTTTGCATTAGAAATCATGTTCTTAGGATCTACACATATTTTCAACCCAATGTGCATTAGTGACCATATCTATAGGATCCTATTTGTTTGAAATAATAATCTTTTCCTGGAAATCTTCTTAATTTCTGCCCACATACGGTTACTAGATATCATGTCTATAGGAAATAAAAAAAATTAGTTTCAACCTAGAAATCATGCCTATAGGGGTTTAAATCAAGTCAACAATTAGAAATCATGCCTATAGGGGTTTAAATAGATCCAGCAATTAGAAAGCATGCCTATAGGATTTAAAAGACCTATCTTTATGAATTAAAATCAGTATTACACTTAGAAACCGTGTTTATAGGTCTGTAATTTATAAACTCGTAGAAATCATGCTTATAGGATTCTGTTAATCAATTCTGAATTCAACCAATTCTGGCCATCACTTAGGCAATATGTAGGACTCATTATTGATTCTTGGCTTAAAATTGTGACATATTACCTTCTTGACATGCCCAGATTCGCGCTGAATAAAATCAGTAGGCAAACAAATAGGTCACATTGATCACCTTAATAAAACTGCCTTTATATTCTGTTTCTGCTAATATAGATATCCTGCCTATAGGATTCTAAAATTAATGAAGTTTGCTGATTCAACTGCGTGCCTTTGTTGTCTACTTGTGGAGGTCAATGTGAGCCCTAATCTGTTTCTTTACTTGAAAGTCCAATTTGTATTGTGTTTGTCGCCTAGATTTCTCATTTTTAAGTAACATAGGTCGGTCTAGAACCATCCTAAATAGAGGTCCTAATACCTCCAGGGCCATAGGCAAGGGACGGGTAATGCATGCATAAGGAACGAGCTAGAAGCTATTAGAACACTTAGGTAACAACTGAAAGATAGTAATTGGGTAGTAAGGAGATTATAGCCCGTGCGCTAATGTTATGAGTAACACCCCAACTTGGGGAAGTTACAAAGTATTGCTTGGAATGATCCTATAGGCTAAATAACCTAGGACCCCCTTTATCTTGTTTAAAGTAACTTGTATTATCCAAATTGTTTTCCTCCCCTTTTAGACTAATTCGATTAATTTAAGTTCGGCCGGGACCCACCGTTATGGACCTCGAGGGGTGCCTAACACCTTCCCCTCGAGGTAATTTGAGCCCTCACCCGATCTCTGGTGATGCAAATTGGTTTATGAGTTAATTTCTCTAGGTGCCCTAACGCGCCTTAATCCGTTAGGTGGAGACTCTTCCAATACCTTACCCAATCCCAAAAATAAGGAGTTGTCCAAAAAATGTCGAAACCCGATTTCGCGAGAAAAAAGGGGGCACGACAGGGCGGCCGATCTGATGAGGGAGGCTTCACGTCTTTCATCCAATAATTCTAGGCTCGTATTCATGGCCTCGTTATTTGACTCTTCTATTGCATATCGGAACCTGATACTAGGTTCTCCGATATCGACCGGTATTAGAGCTTTGGCTCCATAAAATAATGAGAACGAGGTAGCTCTGGTACTAGACTTTGATGCAATGCGATATGCCCAAAGAACCTCGGGTAGGATTTCCTTTCACTTTCCTTTGGCGTCGGTTAGTCTCTTCTTAAGATTTTGGATGATGGTTTTGTTGGTCGATTCGGCTTGTCCGTTCCTACTGGGATGATAAGGTGTTGATAGGATTCTTTAGATCTTGTGATTCTCGAGAAATTTAATTACATTGTTGCCGATGAACTGCTTTCCATTATTGCATACTATTTCGGAAGGCATCCCGAATCGACATGTGATGTGATCCCAAATGAAGTGTATGACTTCCTTCTCACTGACTTTCTCAAAAGCATGTTCTTCAACCCACTTAGAGAAATAATTAGTCATAAACAAAATAAATTGAGCTTTAACTGGGGCCCATGGGAGCGGGCCAACGATTTCCATTCCCCACTTCATGAACGGCCACGGGGACAGGACCGAGGGGAGCAGTTCCCCAAGTTGATAAATCATTGGTGCATGCCTTTGGAACTTGTCGCATTTTCGAACAAACTCTTTTGCATCTTTCTCCATGTCGATCCAGTAGTATCCGGCTCTGATCACTTTGTGGACCAATCATTCGGCACCGAATGGTTCTTTTGGATCTGAGGGGAGCTTCCCGTTCTTCAAATATTCTACGTATTTCTTTCTCCAATCCCATGTCAAAATTGTGGAGTTTATCTCGGCGTGGCCTTCTTTGACCACTGATCTCATGAGTTGTACGACAAACCCCGAATTGAGTTTGTTATTCCCAACAGATGACCTTAGGTTTTCGAGGGCATCAACCTCATTATTCTCTCCTCTAACCATGATAAGTAAAAGCGTACATGCCCTGCGTGGTACCTGTCTGGATCGATGGTGTCCCTTTCTACAATAATCTTTAGGTGCCACATATGCTGGGCTTAACACTTGTATGGGATGTCGTCATCTTTAAAATATGCCTGGTAATGACTCATTTTTGCAACCCACGGTATGACCTGCTTCCTGCCTGCCTGTCTCATAACCCTGATGGGAACATAAGGGTATATACCCTCTTAACCCGATCAACACCAAGTGCGGAGCGTCCCTGGATATGATTATGAACTCACTAGTGGGGAACCATTCGAACATCCAATTAACCTGATCCTCAGTCAAATTGTCAAAAACTGCACCTACTCTGTAGACTTTCTGGTTGAGCAAACCTATCCGGGATGTAAGTCATTCTCTTAGAGTGATGGAAGTCTATATGATCATTCCACGCCCTTCATGGAAACTCTTGAAGATATTGACCCCTTTGGAGATGCTCCAATAACCAAACCTGTAGTAACAGATTACAACCCTCAAAGTGTTTGAACCCCTTCTGGCAGCGGTCCAAGGCACGGTAGATGTCAGCTATGATCATAGGGACAATGGTATATGTTTTCCCCTCGATCCCCTCCATTACAGTTTTGGCTACCATAGCCAATCTGATGTGAATTTTTTCCCCTTGCATTGGGAACACCATCATACCCAGGAAGCAAACAACAAACACAAAAATCTTGCGGTGAATATGACCCAAAGAAGTGATAGAGAATTCATCATGGAAAATTTGTTAAAAACTCTGAATCTGGGCAAACTTTAGGCAGTACTAAATCACAGTTCTTTTTAGCCTCAGAATTCCTATAAGTTTGCCTAAGTGATAACCATAACAGAATCCTATAGGCATGGTATCTACAACTGTTAATTATAGACCTATAACATAGTTCATAAACGTGTTACTGATTTTAACAGACATGTTTTTATCTTCTTTAGATCCTATAAGCATGCTTTCTAATTTTTTACAGAATTAGTTAACTCCTATAGGCATTATTTCTAAGCGTTAGAACTGATTGCAAGTATTACTTCCTATAGGCATGATATCTAAATGCAGAAAACTGATTTTATACTTTATTTCCTATAGGCATGATATCTAAATGTAGAAAACTGATTTTATATTTTATTTCCTATAGACATGATATCTAACTGGGCAGAGACATTAACAGAATGTCATACAAGTTCGATAATTCACAAAGAAGATCCTATATACATGATTTTTAATGCACATTGAGATTTGAAAATATGTATAAAACATGGATTCTTGATGCAGAATGATAAACGACCTATAAACAGGATTTCTAAGATGCAAAGTATGAAACCTCAGATTTCAAACGGCAAGACAAGACCCTAGGGGCATGATTTCTAATGGTATGCACATAAAGAATAACCACAACAACCTATAGGCATGATTTGTACCTGAAACTGACAAAGATATATAACAATCCCTCCCCAGCTTTTACTAATAACCCCATATATGTTTTTACAAGGACTATTACATTATTACAGACCAATATGAATGAATTACATAAAGCTATTCATTACACTATAGGGAGCCTTGTCAGGCCCAACATCAAGTCGGAAGCCAGGCCTTCAAGCAAGCAAGTCTGAAGTACAAGTAGTTCATCCATAATACACAAATGGGCCTAGTGTGTCAAAGTTCCCAAGGGCCTCAGGGACCCTGGGCAATGCTCACACCATAACCTTTCTTAGAGAAATAGTTGTAAATGATTGGAAGACCACCCCCAGTGTGTCAGAGTTCGGAGGAGTCTCATGTACCCTAGGCAGTGCTCAGACTGGGGGTGGTAGAACCCTAGATAAATAAGATTAGAAGTTTGAAAATAGTATATAAGGGTAGGGGATAATTTTAGAAAAGCAGTTTGATTTTCAGAATTGAATAGAAACAAGTTACAAGGCTACAAAGAGAACAGAACCACATTTCAGCAGATTGGTTCAGACATGGCTACCAGCAATTAAACAATCACAACAAGAGCAGGAACGCTTATATTATAGATAGAACTAAACAGGGTCATAATTGAAAAGGTTTCACATTGCTGAAGTTGACTTAGTTTATTAATTATTACTAGGTGGAATCATATAGACATGTATTAAGGAGAGAAACATACCGAAGTTACAATAAGCAGAACAAGATAACATGAACTAAGATATAACTACTAAAAAAAGAAACAGAACATGAACTATATGTCTGGCAGAAGCATGTTGGAATTTGAAGCACTAACCACACATACATGGGGAACAAAGAGGTAACAAAGACTAAATCATACTAGTTAGAAAGTAAACTGGAAACATATATTAAACAGAACATATCGAGGTTCGAAGTAAGCTAATCATATAAGTCACAGGGAATAAGAACTGAGGCATAGTAGTTGAGAAAGAGATGGTCAGGAAAAAAATATCAAAACAGAAGCATGTTGATGTTTATAGTAAACTGGATACATAGCATATAGAATAGAACATGATAACAGAAATTGAGGCATACTAGTTAAGGAAATAGAAAACAGGAAGGTGAAGGCAATTGGAATCCAAGAGTCTAGCCTTGGCTTTCAGCCGGCTAGACAGTTGGCAAATCAAAGTAACAGAAAGAACTCAAGTGTTGTGCGTGTAAGTGTGTAAGTGAGTTTGTGTCTCAGTGTGTGCTTGTAAGTATAGGCGTGTGTACACCTATGTGTTTTTCTGTGTTTTGAAAATCAGAATAGTGCAAGGTTTATATAGCATTCAGCAGAGTAAACAAATAAGGCAAGGAAAATTAACGGTACATAAATAAAGTATGCAAATCAATTAACCAATCAGTTAGGACTAAACCCAATCAATTAATAAGACAAAATTTGGTAAATATCCCTTAAATAAAGGAGAATCTCCTACGAAATCAGTTAGCAGACAGAATTGAAGCTAAATAAGGTAAGGAATAAGCCTAAAGACTATTTATAGGTCGGTCAAAACAATCAATACCTAGAAATTAGGCCAGTAGCATTATTAAGGAAGGCAGTACCAATTATGAGTCACAAATAAGGAAAGAATAAGTAAAATAGTCAAAGAGATATCGGTTTTAAAAGAAAACAGAATTCCAAATCCTAATTAGGCAAATAAAAATCAATTAATCCCTTTTAATTGACAGAGCCAAAGAATAACGGGGAAATATCAGAACAAACAGTGGATAATTAGAAACCCTAGGGATTAAAACATAGACATGAAAACCAGCTGAACAAGTAAAGAGAACCGAAGTTAGATGCTTAAATATTTTAGAACTATTTTGCATAAACTTAAAAGATGAAACCCTAGCTTCAAGGTGCGACACTCGTCAATAGTGTGTCCCTTCATGTCGGAATGATATGCACAGGTCTTGTTTGGATTGACCCATTGAGATGAATTCTCCATTGCCACAGCGGGAATAAGGGTGACATATCCAGTGGCTTTCAACCTTTCGTACAACTGGTCGATGGTTCAGCAATGGTGGTGTACTGTATGGGTGGTTTGCGGACAAAATTAGGCCTGGGTTTTTGGTAGTTTGGACGGGTTGGAGGTGATTGATAATAGGGTGGTTGGGTATTATAGGTGTGGTAGGCAGTAGCAGGTTTGGAATATCTCGGAGGTGATGGTTGGTATGTGGGTGGAGGTGTTTGGTATACAAATGGAGTTTTTGGGCCTTGGGCAACCATTATTGTTCCCACTTCTTTCTTTTTTGATATGCCGCCTGATTGTAATGCTTTGTTCGTGGCATGCAGTGCATCAAAATTCGTCACCATTCCAATTTTAATACCTTCCTCGATCCTTTCTCCGAGCTTGATGATATCGGAGAACTTATGATTCTCAATAACCATTAGCCTTTCGTAATATTGCGGATCCTGTGCCCTGACAAAGAACTTGTTCATATGATCCTCATCTAACGCCGGACTGACCTTTTCTGCTTCTGACCTCCACCGAGTAGCATATTCGTGGAAAGTCTTAGTTGGATTCTTCTTGAGGTTCTGGATATAGAAAACATTTGGTGCATTCTCTGTTTTGAATCTGAACCTATCCATGAAATCTGACGCCATGCTTACCCAATTATCCCATTTCTTGGGATTCTGTCTTATGTGCCAAAACAGGGCATCTCCAGTAAGACTTCTCATGAAGAGCTTCATTCGAATGCTTTCATCTTTTCTGACCCTCACGAGCTTGTTACACTAAGTCCTCAGATGAACCTTGGGATCACCCATTCCATCAAACATTTCGAACTTGGGAGGTTTGTAACCCTCCGGCAGTTCCACATCTGGCTATAAGCATAAATCCTCATAATTCAGACCTTCGATACATTTACCCCCTTCAACACCCTAAACTCGTGTCACGCCCCGAAATACCACTATCGGGCCGTGATGGCGTCTAACGTTGAACCCGATAGACGAGCCAACGTGTACAGTTAAACTAACATGATAACACCGAATTAACAGAATAAGCTAAAAACAGTTCTCAACTTAACAGCGGAAATAAATAAGGTTTAAAGCTAAGTAAAGACAACATAATACAACGTCGCAATAATCTCCCAAAACCTGGAGTCACAAACTCACGAACTGTCTATAGGAATGCTAAATACAAGGTCTGAAAAGAAATACATGACTGTCTCCGAAAAACTAGAAGAAAACAAGACAGAAGTGAAGAACTAGGGANTGCTCCCTTTTGATCTAGTGAAGTAAGGATGGGAAGCCAAGTTACCGCAAAACCAGCCACCTAAAAGTACCTTTAAAAATTGAACCAACAAAAAGTTAGGTTGAAGCATTTATCACATAGGCAAATCGCATGTTTGGGGTATGCAATGCACCTGAGCAATTTAAACGCTTTTCTATATGTTTTGCAACAGTTGTGTACTTCATCCCGACTTTACTTCTCAGTTTTGAACTTTCCTTCCCTTTGTCATTGTTTCCGCTCTATTATTCCTTGCTCGGTTTTTTTTGTTTATGGTTATGATCGAATCCTATGTGGATTGCCTACGTATCACGGCGCCGCGTGAATCGGATCATCACGTAGTTCATGCTAGCAAAACCCAAAGGACAG
>MDKI01028651.1:0-41033 GCA_005239505.1 Nicotiana paniculata | reverse complement strand
ATAGAAATTTAGGACGATTACCAATTTTACATATACTAATGTTCACGCCATCTTCATGAGTTCGGACGACGGGCTCCGAATCGCCTAAAAGTTTGGGGCCTATCAGCAATGATCTAATAAACAATAGTCATTGCTTCGCCACGAATGTTCCTATTTTTTTGACATTTTAGGGCTATAAAATTCATGAAAATATTCAATTTTTCATGGGCTAATGTCCATGCATTTTCATGAATTTGGGCGACAGTCTCCGAATTGCTTAAAATTTTGTGGGCCAATCAGAAACGACCTAATGAACATAGTCATCACTTTGTCATGGTTGTTCCTCGTTTTTTGGCGTTTTAGGGCCATAAAATAGGATTCAGGACCATTTCAAATTTTTCGCGTGCTAATGTACACGTCATCTTCATGAATTCGGGCGATGGGCTCTGAATAGCCTAAAGCTTTGTGGGCTCATAGAAGCGACCTAATGAACAATAGTCATCGCTTTATAATGAATGTTCCTCGATTTTTGACGTTTTAGTGCCATAATACAGGATTCAATACGATTTCAAATTTTTTTTGTGCTAATGTCCACGCCATCTTCATGAATTTGGGCGATGCAAAGATGAATTATTGCTTATTCGATCGGTCATCTCCGATTCGCCTAAAATTTTGCGTGAAACGGCCTAATAAACATTAGTCATTGCTTCGCTGTGACTTTCCTTATTTTTTGGCGTTTAGGTCCAGAAGATGGATCCATTGATGACACGGGAGACAATTCTAATTCTAACGAAAGACGAAGAATTTGTTTCCCGAATACGTCAGGTTATTCATCCACAATTTGGGGAACACAAAGAGGAAGATATTGACGAATTCGCAAGGGATATTGAAGAAAGATACGGCAGAAAATCGAGATATGTGGAAGAGGAATATGAAACAGAGATATTTCAGCAAGCTCTTTTGCCTACAATAAAGGACTCTCAAGTGATGGTTGGTTAAATGCGCAGTTGGCTATGAGAAGGAAGTAGCAATGTCAAGCCTTTAACTTGCAAATTAAATCCGTCATAGCATTCGATCATCCCCACAATTATATCGTGACTGAAAGAGACTCAAATATTCTCAAAGATCAATATTCAAGATTCAAAGATTCAATTTTATCCGAGACTGTCAATTCAGTGACTCAAAAATGTAGGTTGTATGTATAGTTCTGAGTCATTGTCGTCGTCTTCCTATTTGTATGTATCTATACTGATTTCCTTGTATGAGAGAGAAAATACAGTCTGTTGAGCAAGCGAGAGAAAATACAGTATGTTGAGCAAGCGCACACAACCTACCGTGATTTTATGCGTTGATACAGCAAAATCTGAGTCTTCTTTTTCTTCTTTGTATGTATCTATGCTGTATTTTGTTATATGAGTAGAAAAATACAGTCTATTGAGCGAGCACATACAATCTATCGTGACTCTAAGCGTTGATACCGCGAACGCAACAAACCTATCATAACTGTATCCAGCGCGACTATATGCGTTGCTACAGCAAAATTGAGTGAACGCATATATCCAGCTCGACTGTATGCATTGATACAGCAAAATTGAGAGAATGCACACCTATCATGACTGTATCCAGCACGACTGTTTGCGTTATCAACGAAACTGATACATTAGCTACGAACGGTCATTAGATAAACTATAGTTAAATATGGTAATTAGACTCTAAACTATAGCACTTTATAAAAATTCCTCGAACACAAATCAAGAAACAAGAGAGGTAAAAGAATAAACCGATTAGAAGCATAAAATTGGCAGCCTAATCGAGAATGTATATAGCTCTTTCCGCACAAAGAAATTACCCAGGAAGGAAAAATAAATCATCGACCATTTCAACTACCACCAGGAGGTCCCTATAAAACACCGAATCTGATATTCCATGTACAGATGTAGGATAGTATCCTGAACAGTGTCCTACTCCTAAAAGTCGTAAAATTAAACAATCACACATCTCACTCAGGGCAATCTCAAACGTTCCTGTCTTTACAAGAAATAATCACATTTGACCAGAAAACAAAAACATCTCAGTAACAACTGTTCACCAATGCAAAAGCTGATAGCCTAAAGGTTCCTAGTTCCAATAAATGCACTGATAAACAGTACTACATGCTCCAGAGGCATTGTGCAGGGACTATATTTTACCAAGGATTCTCCTATAACATTTCTCCATGAGGATAGTCCAACCAAAGTAACCGTTAACAGATAAAATTCAACTATCACAAAGATGCAGGAAGCGCATGTTGATTTACTGTTCAAGTTGATAAACGCCAAAAAACAAATTCCTTACCCGGCATTGAGGACCTAATAAATTGGTCTTATTGAAGGCCTCCATAATCCTGGAGATCCTGAAAGACTGTCAAGAGACGCAAAGTAGTCGTGACGCAGGGCTTCCGTAACTGAAACCAAAATCTCTAACTCGAGGTATCGATCTGCTTCCCATGATCCTCCTCCGGTATATGTCTCTTTAACCTCGTAAGCCAGATATCATAATTCATAGGATATGGTGTTCCACAGAGGCTGTCAACATAATCTGCGAATGCTTTCAAGACTGCAGAAATATCTCCGAGATTCTGTTGGATCAACCTTTTTGACCAAGAGGTTTCCCTCCACTGCAAAGCCCCTTCAACTGAATCCAAATTGGGCATTTGACCTCCAGAAGAGAAGTAAAGCATGTACACCAGACTCTCTGCATCAGAGGCCGAGCACAGTTTCCCTTCTTGAAGGGCAAAAGTGGAGGAGAAATGTAAATTCATTGCAGGACGATCCCTCTCTTCTAAAATAGCATGTCCCCAACCAATGAGAACAAAATATGGTTGCCTCACGCCAGAATTAACATAAATGACATTCTCAGGTCTGATATCACCGTGCCGAATGCCAGCTGAGGAAGCTGCTGAAAGTGCTGATAAGCAGTCATGGCAACACTTAATAGCTTCATCCGTACCAAATTGGCCAAGTCTCACCATATCAGCAACTGTTCTGCCCACTGGACTAGTAACTAAAACTGGGGTCCCACACCACGGGCGATCACAATTACCACCTGAGCTTGGTCTCCTGCACTGGCCAGGGTGATTTATCCGGCCAGATGCATTCAATTGAGGTAGATAATTGCTCCACAACCCCTTTTGCTTCATAACACCCAATACCTTTGTCTGCCTCTGAACTTGATACCACAGCTTCATATCTTCCCATGCTGGTTCCAGCTGAGAAGGATGTGAACCAACATACAAAAATAAAGTCGTACCTGGATCTTCAACAGAAGATGCAATATAATACGGAATCTCTCCATCTGTTAGAACTTCATTTATCTGATAACCCTTCTGCCAGTTTGAGTCTTCTATCAGCACAACAGAACCGACTTCCAGCTTCATAGACTTGTCAGGTTCTAACCTGAAGGACTCCTCCTCATGTACTTCAACAATTTCAGGTGAAGCACTGTGCTGCTGGAAACGAAATAAACCATTTCCACTTGCCTTGCTATCCCCCAATTGTCTTTCAATTCTTCTTGCCTGAAGACGAGCGCTATGATCAGCAGCCAGATCTTCGACCGAATTCTTTGACATTCCAGCATATTGTGTGATCGAGTGGAAGGTTGCATAAAGTGCTTGTAAAGCGCCAATATCTCCCCAATTAGCATTTCCAAGCTTGTTCCAGATCCTATCAATAGGGGAAATGGTAATTAAAGCATTATTCTTTATCCATTCAGCAGCACAACCATATACGTCATTCAAATCCATCTCCAACTTGCTTATATCTCCTTCAACTTTCAGGACCCCACCATATTGAGTGTCAACTAAAAGAACAAAAACTGAATTCAAACTGAGAGGAATATTGGATCTGCTGAGGCTTCTCGCAAGCAATACTCTTAGCGCAAAGAATAAAGCTTCACCCAAAATTGAGAGAGAAGGCTTACAGTCTTTCTCTACCGTAGCAAGGTTTCCAATATCAGGCCTTAGAATAGCAAGTTCCAGAATATCATCCCACTTCCCTTGTGGATGCCTTGGGTTCTTTAGCATTACAGCTGTGGCACAAAGACCTTCAAGTCTCCCTTTCGCAATAGCTTTCTCAGCCTGATAGAATCTCAGGTTAGAATTGTACACCGAAGAAACATAGAAAGGCAAAGTTTCATCCTCACCCCAAAATGCCTCCCACAAACCTCTCACACTTGCATGTAAAAAATCTTCCAGTGCAAGATAAGCAGTTGCTTCCGCAGCGCCAGAAGTTGAGGCATAAATAGCACTGGGCATACGAATCAGCTGTTGAAGTGGAACTCCTCCCAAAGCATAATCAAACTTTTGAAGATCTATCAACTCAAAAGGGACATCAAAAGAGGGTTCATTGCAAGTTGAATTTTCTGCTGTTTCTTCATACCACGTTCTGAGATTTTCGGTCAGGCTTTCACTATCTACAAACCTATGGAGAAACTCTTTGCGGTCTTGAATCCTACCACCTGAAGATATACTGGACTTTTTTGCCCCAGATTCCACAGATACCCGATCTGGAGATCCACCTGTCAAATTTAGTGCCAGATACAGGAGAGATGCTAATTAGATGTGTTCCAGGAAATTCTAAACATGTGTTTCTTTCTTAGAAAACTCAAATATAAACTAAGTTGCTCCGACACGGCAGTTTAGGTGCCGCACCCGTGTCGACACGACACTAGTATGGGTGTGGGTATGGGATCCATACCGGATCTGGTCAAACAATTTTGGGTACTTTGACCACGACGGATGGAAAAATTCGAGACGAGATACAATTTGATTCCCGAAATCAAAACCAAAACTTAGTAAATTTGAAGAAAATAGCATACCTTATCTAGGAAATTAATTTTTTACTTATCTACAACTTGAGAATAAAAAAGAAATTCACACTTTACAAACTATACGCAAGTATTTCACAAAATTTCTCATAATTTAAAAATATTTTTATATTTTTTGCCGGATCCCCGCAACTGTATCCATACTAGGATCTATATCTTAGAATTTACATCTCGAAGGATCCGGCCTCTAGATATCCGTGTCCGAGCAACTTAGAATATAAATTGCCGCACCAATATAAATGAAAGTTCAATGTCTACAAAAGCAATCCCCTCAACGGAGAATCAATGAATTCTTTTTGCATTTTCAAAAAGAAAGAATACATTAGGGAGGAGCCTCCATAGCTTTGGTCTAGTGGTAAGAGCGTGGCACGTGATATGTTGGTTAGATGCACGTTACGGGTTCGAACAGGTGCCGCAGACAAAAGCATATTTAAGTGAGAAGATGGATGGATGGATGGGTCCATTATCTACCAAGTTTCGAACTGTGCGCCTCAGTTATCAAGAAAATAATATGTTAGGGCGGATATTACGCCATAGAAAGAGAATTCATGGACTTTTAACAATTTTTAAGGCCCTTGGCATCCTAAAATAATAGCAGCAACTAAATCAGAATATCTATGGACCAGCGGTGCCTAGGACACATTATTGCTGTTAGTTTCTTCACCAACTTAAAAAATTATATGTCAAACTCAGCAATCTTTAATAATTGCTACAAAAAAACATATTAATGATATTCAAAGCCATTTTGTTATTGCGACAGCCACTAACACCTGTATTTTATCTACTATTCTGCCTAGCTGGCCTTCCCAAATGGAGATTGGGCAAACTCCCAACCAGTCTCCCATAAAATCTAAGCAAGATTTTATGAAATTGTAATAGCTCCCACTCAAGTGCAAACTTTTCTATTTTCACCAATACGCATTCAGCTCTAATTACTGCTTTGGGGATATGGACAGTCTGTTGAAAAACAAATGATGGTAATGTTCCATACTCTTCTTTGGGAAAGATTTCAAATAATATTCAAATTGGTCAGGGAACTATACATGTAATGAAGAACATGATTATGGTTTTAGACCCATATAAATGGACGTACTTCCCTTTGTAGTCCATCTAGAAGACTTGATTCAGATCCATGAAAAGAAATAAACTAGTCCTCCAATTTTTTCCATTCATAATCACATCTATGCATTAGAATTTAAACCAGCACTACAGCATATGACAAGTGATGTACACCTGATCTTAGCCAAAAGGCCGAGAAAGGTATGATAAGTGATGTACACCTTTGCACCAATTTTTTAGTGCTATTATCAAGACAAGTTAAAAACTGAATAAATAGGACGGTTTCGGCAAATGGTATTAGAAACCAGATGCGTTTTGCTGAGGTGCATCGGTCAAAGTTTACATTATTAACCGCCATGCAAATGTTGCTTCATCAACATTATGAGATGAAGTGCAAGAAAGAAAGAAAGAAAGAAAGAAAACATTATCAAACATGCAAAACTGTCATTAAAATTTATTCTCTCTGTCCCAATTTATGTGGCACACTGTCCTTTTTAGTCTATCCAAAAAGGAAAGACATCTTTGATCTATATATATGTTCAAACAAGTTAAAATTTAAATTTTTACCCTTAATGAGATGATTTATAGCCAGACGAATATCTATGGCTTGTTTTAGACCACAAGTTTCAGAAGTCTTTCTTTCTTCTTAAACTTTGTGCTGGACAAACATGGCAAGATAAAATGGATGGAGGGAGTAACATAAAAGAAATCATTATAAAACATGCATAAAAGTTATTAAAATGTTAATATATTTTTTAAAAGGCAACTCCGTAATAATATTTGGCCAAAAAAGAGATCAGGAGCATAAGAATGTTTAGGACAATACTCATTTTGATGCTCCAACAGCAATAATTCTTCTTTTTCATAAAACAGATACTTCTAAAAATCAACACCCATGTCTCTAAAATTAAGAAACATAATTATTGTACCTCACATTTACTTAATTAAAAACAGGGTGTCAAACAATGGGTTTAAAGGGCAGGATTGGAGATTCATGATGCAGACTCGTACCATCAACTAAGATAATCTAAAATAGCAATCGTTAATTCGTAACTATGCATGTAACTCAGTAAATTTGTCCTTTTAATTGAATGTAATAACACCTAGCCCCATCTAAGAATCCAAGATTCACTCTTAGAAAAAGGGCAAGAAGGGCACAATGCATATGTATGTAGTAGTGCAATTGATTTTAGCCAAGAGGCTGAGAAAGGTATATTTATTGGACGATTGAGAGGAACATGGACAAGTATAGGACAAGTCAGCTAGAAGATGTGCGTCCCATGACCATGGGCACTATCCTGAAGAGGGCAGCTCTAATTTCACTAAGATTGCAATTTTTTCAATGCCTTTGTCCATATAACTTTTTTTTTTTAATTTATACTTATATCTTGAATTGCATAATTATTATTTTTTTTCCTTCTTTTGTTCGGTAAAGCCCCAACAGATACGGCATTTTCGCTTTTCACCTTTGATAACACTAATTTAGTAAGAGATTTTTCTCCTCTTCTTTCTCATGTTGACAATTACTGCTTTTTTGTGGCACTTGGCAAGGACGGGAGGAGAAATATATTTAAAGAGAGCTCCAGGTCTTCAGTTCCTCCAACATTATACCTCTAACTGAAGTAGGAATACTTACGCTGTTTTCTATTTCCATTTACTACTTTAATTCCTTATGTACCTCATAAGGACATCTAGTCATCAGCCACTATCCATTCCACACAATTAAAAGACTGCGACAAATAATTCAACCATATTTTCCATTTATATATGCTAAGAATTTGTATGTAAAATTTCTTCCATTATCGGTTTAATTTTTGTTGTTTTTCTTGGTATATCAATGGAGAAATAAAGTTTCTCATTTTCATTACTTTCCGTTCCCATTATCAAGCAAATTCTTTTTATGTTGAGAAAGGTATCAGTTATATTAACCTTCAGCACAAGGCTGTTGTTGTATCGAAATAAGATCCCAGAAAAATGTTCAAAAATCTATCCTTGTTCTTCTTACAAGATCTCTGATGTCCAGTATGGAATCAACGGCATTTACAAATTCCTTTACACCAAAAGTGAAAAAGCAGTATACAATTCGTCTTTATCTTCTAAATTGAGCTGCACCTATCTTCATAGCACCTAGCCTTCCCGTTATCAAGCAATTTACAAGACCAATACTTCCAGAACATGAAAAGAAATGGCAGACAAAAATGTAAAGGCAATGAATCGCCCTGATGTAGTGTAATCAAACACGGGCTTCTTGAACTCCAAAGACTAAACCCAGAAAAAACTGCAAGATCATTTGCTCTTTCCCATTATTTGTCCTTTTATATCAACAAAAAATAAGAGAAGGTAGAATTATTTCCCCCCTCCAATTCGAAAAAGATCCTAAATTAACTTTAACAAAGCAAAAGCTGCAATCTTAGAACATAAACACAGAAACTTTCGGCCAAGGATCATAGCAAATTTCCCTTACCACAAAAATCCATCAATTCAGAAACCTATTAACCAAAACAAAATTCAGTAAAACCCTAAATCAAAGAATGAGCCTAACATTAACTAAACAAAGCAAAAGCTACAAACTTTGAACATAAAGACAGGAACTTTCAGGTAAGGATCACAGCAAATTTTGCTTACCACAAAAATCCAAGAATTCAGCAATCAATTAACCAAAATAAAATTCAGTAAAACCCCAATTTAGAAATCAGCTGTTAACCCTTAACCACTAGGAGTTTATAAAACCCAGAAAGTCAAAGTCAAAGTCAAAAGAACGGCCAAATCTCTAGGGTTTTACCGAGAAAATAAAGGAGAGAGGATTTATACCTTCCATTATGGGGGGAAATATGGAAAATTGGAGTGAAATTATGTTCAGATCCTCAGCTTCAGAGCAGACATAGCAAGTCTCCGATGAACTCTCCCATTTCCCAACTTTCTCTCTCTGTAGTAACACGCGCGCGCACTCTTTCTCTGCTCCTCTCTCTCAGCTTATTGCCTCGGTATCGTCTAACTAAAGTATAATTCTATTTATCTATTATTTTTAGCTAGTATTGAAATTCCTTTTTTTTCTTTTTTTGGGTTTATATCTGCCTAGTAAGAAGAGACAATGATTATAGGAAGCCGGCAAGGGGTGAATATTTGGCATCATTTCATTACAGTTTATGAGATGTCAAGATTTATGTAATTTTGACTAATAATGACTTCTCTTTGGACTACATGCCTCCTTTAATTAAGCTTTCAACTTTTTGTCTTCTACACCTCTAAAATAAAATAAAAATACCATCCTTCTTTTTTTTCTTTCAGAAAAATATCTTGTTTTAACTTTTAAGCATTAAACAAGTAAAGAGCGGTCTTATAACAAATTGTAGTGACTTGTTTTGTGCAAATTTAGTTGAAATCAAAAGAAATTGTAAAATGTAAGTTATGTTTGAAGTTGAATTTTATCTAAAAAAATTAATATTTTAATCGCGAATAAAAATTATACTATTTCACTTCATATAGACCTTACTTGAGTTTGAGCCATAACTCATTTTCGTTCCACGTATATCATGTAATGCACTAATTGATGTACCTACATTTTTAACTTAATAATATGTTCGTAACTCTAATAGTCCTGGTAGAAGACCTAACCAACTATAACTCACGCATTCCAAATGATTTGATTAGATCTCGACATGTTTGATTCTTTGAATAAAACTTAAGAAACCTATGGAAGACTATATGTTCTACACATTCCTATAAAGTAGGACATTAGAATTTATGGAGTTCGACAAGGTTTAAAGCCAAACCAAAAGAAATTGACATGAAAGAGCCTTTGATATTTAAGTACGTGATAATACGGTAATTTAATTTACTAGCTAACCTCATTTACTGTCTTATTATGTACATTTTTTTACTTCAAGCTCTCACTGACCGATGGAGTCATAGAATTAGTGAAGTTGATTCCGTCAATAATGTGATAGGCTAGTAATATGAATTTGTGTTCTCATGGTATATGAACACATTAATTGGTGAACAACCAAATAACGAGAGCATACTTCCATCGACCAAAATCCATGGGTTAGATGTGAGTAAAGATGTCGGTAAAGTTGTTGTCATATGACCAGGAGGTCACGGCTCGAGCCATGGAAATAGCCTCTTGCAAAAATGCAGGGTAAGGCGGCGTACAATAGACCTTTGTGGTTCCACCCTTCCCCAGACCCGCGCAATATGAGAGATTAGTGCACTGGGCTGCTTTTTTGTAGGCATGAGTAAAGAGGTACTATTTCAGAGTGTCGCTCCTGAGAAAATTTGGGTTCTATTCCCTGATAAGTAGTGACTGCATTAATGAAAGTTGATCAGGCACCTAACCCATCAACGGTTCTCACTAAAAATTTCTCCAGTGTTGAGATACTCATACTTTTTGACCTGGCCTTGTCACTAGAGTTAGTGGCAGTGGCACGCTGCAGTCAGAAACCACTACTGAAGGCTGACTCCCTGTCGTGAATATGTAGGCTGTAGCTAACAGAACTTCAAGCCAACTAATAATTCACAGACACACATGAAGAGGTCATTCACATAGATATGATGCTGAGGTCGTTGTCGCTCTCCTTACTCTTTATCCGTGACAACAGACTAAATCAGCCGAACCAAACCATCTAACATATATCAGTGCTACCAAAAACTGCAAGCCTTAGAGGAATATAAAAGGTACTGCATAAAGCAACTGCGAGTTTGTAGGCTACATCGGAAAAAAAGTAAATGGGCATGAGATTTTAGAAATTTCCAGCCTCAAAATTTTGCATTTATGTCACAAATGCAAAAGGTATAAGAAGCTATAGAACTGCATTCATCAATAAATAAATAACAAGTTACAATCTCCGTAGACATGGTTCAACAAAACCCCAACAATGAACAGAGAACTTATAGAGGTACAGGACTCAAGAAGACATCACGGACAACCAAATAAGAGAAACAAAGTCATTCAACAACTGCAACAATAGAGCATTGCATTCATCCAAGGTACAACCTATCCGGATAAAATCATAAAAAGAAACTGTTATCCTAAGCTGACCCAGTCTGATGAATGTTTGGTCTTTCTTCAGTGTTAAAAAGGTAAACTGCAGAAGAGGGAAATCACTTGGCCATCATGACCTTAACAAACTCATCATAGTTAATTTGTCCATCACCATCAACATCAGCTTCCCTAATCATTTCATCAACTTCTTCATCAGTAAGCTTCTCACCAAGGTTGGTCATCACATGACGGAGCTCAGCAGCAGAGATGAAACCATTCTGGTCCTTGTCAAAAACTCTGAATGCCTCCTTCAGCTCCTCCTCCGAGTCTGTATCCTTCATCTTCCTGGCCATGAGGTTCAAAAACTCTGGGAAGTCAATGGTTCCATTACCATCAGCATCCACTTCATTTATCATGTCCTGGAGCTCGGCTTCAGTGGGGTTCTGTCCCAACGACCTCATCACAGTCCCAAGCTCCTTAGTTGTAATGCAACCTATTCAAAACTTCAATATTAGCGTACTAGACCTCAAGGATTAAACAACCTATCTTCTGTCTGCATTTTTTTTTTCAGCGACCAAAGGTAACATTAAACACATCAGATAACTCAGACGGCAAAATCCTGGGGTGGAAGGAGGGGTGATTCTAAGTACTTTGTATTATGCTATGTTCCAAAATCCAGAAGATACACCTAACTTACCATGCTATGTTCCAAAATTAACAGTAAATTTGATAAGCATGTTACTGAAAGCACATAGAAGTGCCACAATAGAAATTCCAAACAAAAATATATGAATCCTCTAAGATATTTGCATCTTTCTGCTATACATCACTTGGAGACATTTCTATAGTAACAATACTTGTACATCTAAAACAAGAACCAAGTATGTTGCAGAAGCAAAGTCAGCTCTTAAGTGGTAAGTTATCACTGGTAACTGACTAAAAAAATACAGTCAACGCATGTAACAGCTAGAACTCCAACAATAAGACCATCATACACATTATACAAACTATAGCTCTTCCTCCAACCAAAAAATATATTCAAACCTCCATTTCATCCCCACCATCCCATAAAAATTAGCAAATAAAATAAAAACACGAAACAGCAATTATTTGGTTATTTTCGGAAACAACATAAGAAAACAAACTGGTTTATATTTCTGAAGAAAACTTAGAGTGAGCACGTCAAAATCATTTTTTTTATAACAGTGGTATTCAAACCAGCTTGCCTGTATCTGGACTATTCCACCATGTACCGCTACATCCACCAGCATGAATACCAGGTCACTATGTTCACCAAGGCTTAGGCAGATGGGTTAAATCTGCCTAGCTTTTTTTGTATCGGTTCCTGGTCTCAAAGGCTATTACCCACTTCATTGACTGCTAGCCCACGCCTTAGGTGCTCAGTTTTTGAGACCATTATTTTCATCATCTAATTTCGCATAGACGATTTCTTGGCTTTTGCTTTATTAAGGTCTAAAAGAAGCATACCATTTTAAATGCTTAAAGGTAATACAGAATCTGTAAAAAAAACTGCTCATACACAGTTATAATAAACACAGAAACTATAACTACCATATAAAGCAAGCTGAAATCACAATAAGAGCAGCTATAAAAACAGAAAATTTGGCCCACATCCAAAACAAGTACTAACAACCACAATACAAGGTCAGAGATTCACCTTTTCTCAATAAATAAGGCCAAAACTCTCCGTCAAAATTAGATTTTTCTTCAAATTCAATAAAAAAAACTTGTACATTCCATTTTCTCTAATCGATTGCTTTCTCAAGGGAGATAAATCATTCCTATATACCAAAAAGATCAATTGTTATACATTTCACTTTACCAAATCCACAGAATCAGCAATTTTTCAGCTCTAACCATTACATCAAATCTAGAAAACAGAAACTAAACTCAAATTGTTCCATCAACTCTCCAATAATTCTTCGCTCACAAATTATTGCACCTTAAAATTCAACACAAAATTCAAACTTAAAAGCTTGTATCTTCCATTTTCTCTAATCGGTTGCTTTCTCAAATGAGATATCATTCCTAATAACCAAATAAATCAAGTGTTATATATTTTACTTTCACCAAATCAGCAATTATTTGAATTCACCAAATCTGAAAACCAAACGAAAACTAAAGTTAAAGTCAACAAAGACAGATCCGAACTCAAAAGTACTGAGATAAACATATTAACAAAAAAAGTACACATAATGCAATTTAATAAAGAAGAGAAATCGAATCGAACCATCGCCGTCCTTGTCGAAAAGGCTGAAAGCCTCCTTAAACTCAGAGATCTGATCATCGGTCAGCTGATCCGCCATTGAGAGAGGGAGAAGAAGCTTCTGGAATTCAGAGAACACAAAGGGAGAAAAAAAGATTGGTCTTTGAAGTTTGAACTTCTCACCTCTTGGATTTCAGGGTAAAGAGAAGAAATGGCGAGTTTTATAATCAACGATGACTTTTCCATGGGCTAATTAATGGAAATAGAAAATACCTCTAAATTTATCCGACTTTCCCGCTTTACCCTTCGTTTCTCCTCATTTTCTATTGACAAGTAATACCTCTCAATTATACTTATATAAGTAATGTTCGCTGTTATGTTTCCCATTCTCAATTTCTCTTTGGATCTTCACTCTTTATGTATAAATTTAACTATTCATTTTTCATTTATAATTTTTCGATATAAATTAATTTTAGAAAAAGTCTTCTTATGTACCAAAATACATATTTGCTAAAGGCCTAAAAATTCAACTAATAATGCATTATTGAGTATAGTTACGCATTAATAAATGTTTATATTTATCAAAGAAATCGACAATAATATATATATATATATATACTATATTAAAAGCACAAAGGCCATTAGCAAAATATTTTTCGCTTTTTTTACCTTTTAAAAATATATTATAAATTGGGTAAAATACTAATTTAAGTTATTTTCCCAAACTTTAGGGCTTCAAAATTGATTATATTTGGTATATTAAATACTTTCTTATTTAAAATAAGTTTATTATATATGAGGGCGTATCAACAATGACAAACCCAGTATAATAATACAAATGAAGCTTGAAGAGGATAATGTATACACAGACCTTACCCCTACTTTGAGAAGATAGAAATATTTTCTGATAAACCATAAGCTCGAAGAAAGATAAATATTGTGTCGCAATAACACAAGTAAGATAACAAGAAAACCGAGTTGAAAGAAATAGCAGGCACCGATTGGAAATCTAAAAAATAAGAAAGAACATATATCAACATTAATACTACTAGTATGGACAAGAAAAACAAAGTACTACCTATTAACCCTCCACCGTAGTACTCGACTTCTGCACTTTTCTATCAAGGTTCATGTCCTCGGCAAGCTAAAGTTACGCCATATCTAACTTAATCATATTTCCCTAATATTTTTTTTGGTCTACCTCTACCTCTCATCAGACCCACCAAGGCCAAACCTCTCACATTTCCTTACTAGTGCATCTTGCCTTTCCTTGTTACATGTCTGAATCATCCAAATCTCACTGCTCGCAGCTTATCCTCCACGGGGGAACACACCTACCTTGTCCCGAATATCTTCATTCATAATTTTATCTAACCTGGTATGCACGTATATCTATCTCAACATTTTCATTTATGCTACCTCCATCTTCTGGACACGTGAGTTCTTGACTAGCCAACATCCCTCTCCATCCTACAATATAGTCGGTCTAACTACTGCTCTGTAGAACTTACCTTTAAGTTTTGGTGACACATTTTTATCTCACAGAACACTGGATGCGAGCCTCCATTTCACCAACCCCTCCAATACAATGTGATATATCCTCGTCAATTTCTCTATTTCCTTGGATTACTAACCCTAGGTACTTGAAACTCCCTCGTTTGGGGATAACTTGTGTATCGAACTTCACATATATATTTGTTTCATGAGTAATTTCACTGATGATAAGCTATAATTACGTACTTTAGTCGCTTATTACACTCTAATTTACTGCACTTTAATTGAGTTTGAGCTTTAATCACTAGTGTTTTACATTAATTGTGTGTTTTATGCCTTGTAGGAGTGATTTCGAGCTATGTAGATGTTATGGAATGAATTCAAGTGATTTGGAGCTTTGAAATCTGAGTAAAATCTCAAGGAATTAAGTCGGGATTGTGTTCGGGGATCAAAATTTGATAGTTAAGAACGAAAGAAGAATCGAGTAGGCATATTGTGCACTGTCTAGTAAAATACACATAACTTTTTTCTTATAACTCCATTTGGGCTCCACAATATATAGTTGGAAATATAACTCAAAGGGATACAACATTCATGTTTTACATTTTTCCAAATTCCAAGCGGAAAATGGTGAAAAGGAGAAGTCAGGCCAGGCTTTAGCTTGAAGCCCGCTTAAAGCTAGGGTCCAGATCCGGCTTTTCAAGTATTAAACACTTTCCCAACATAACTAGGAGTGACTTACACGTTTAAGGTTTATTCCAAACATATAAATAGACCAAAAAATACAACTTTGAAGGACCTTTTGCCATTGGAGACAAGAGGAGATTGTGGAACACAACTCGGAAGCTCAAAACATTGATTTTTACATCCCTTATTCCTTACTCTGTAATTTAATTATGCAATTTACTTTGGATTTGATTACTATGAGTATGAGGAAATAAACTCCTAATCTAGGGTTTTGATGGAACCTTTTGTAGGATAAATTCTTGTTATATTTTTATATAATTGAGCCGTTGGATTTCTCTACTTGTTCAACTACGTGTTTATTGTTGTTGATTGAATGACCATCGATTGACTGTGCCTATTTATTATGTGTTGCTTGAGAAAGGATACATATTTAGGTGGTTGTTGAACAACTCTATTCCTAACGTATGTGAGAAATCAATACATCGGGTTTAAAGGTAGGTTTAGAAATAATAAAGCATTGACGTGGTCATAATGAGCGGTTAGATAAAGCCAACTAGCGTAGTTCGAGAGAATATGTCTAGTAAATTGTTGTAGTTTCTTGAGAGAGAATTACGGCATCTAAAGTGCTCACGATCAGTAGAGAATACATAGGCGAAATTGTAGGAAACATAGCGGGAAGGACTCCGACAATTGGGGAAACCATAACTCCAGACCTCCTTAATCTTGTCTCCAACCTTTAGTATCTTCGTTGCTAATTTATTATTTTAATTTGTTAGTTAATTAGTTAGATATAAAAATCGTAATATTATAACTTAAAAATTGTTCGAGCTTGCCTTATTGGTGATATTGAACAATTATAGCGAAACCTTAGTTCTCTGTGGGATTCGACTCCAGAATTTTAGACCGGATTATATTTGCAGCAACCGCTCATCCTTTTTAGAACTAGAGTTGGACGTGATCAGTCACCAAACTTACACTCCAAGTATTCTTGAACTTATCAAATTGCATTCAACATATGCAAGTATGCAACTTATCAATGGGATTCAACATATGTGGTTTATGACCTATTATATTAAGGAAATTTTACCTCTGATAGTAAAGGTATACACCTTATTTATTATATATCAAAATTATTTTAAAATATTATTTTCTATAGCTATCTTTTATATTTTATAGTAAAATAAGTATTTATGGTATATACTACCATTGATGCATGAAATAAGACATGAAATACGCTATTTATGTTTTTCATCTCTCTTAGACAACTGGACATACCTATTTTTAAGGTGATTGTCACTGTATTCATGAATACATGGCGCGAATACATGTGAATACATGCACATACAGCTGGACTGCCCTGATTTTAGGCGCTTTTTACTGTTGTATTCATGAATACAGCAGCGCGAATACATGTAGCATGCGTGTACAACTGGACTGACCTGATTTTAGGCATTTTTGATGTATTAATGCATACATGGCGCGGATACACGTGAATACATGCGCGTACAGTTGGACTGCCCTGGTTTTAGACATTTTTTACTGATGTATTCATGAATACAGCAACACAAATACATGTGAATACATGCGCGTACAACAGACTGCCTTGATTTTAGGCGCTTTTTTCTGTTGTATTCATGAATACATGGTGCGAATACATGTGAATACATGTGCGTACAACTTGACTACCTTGATTTTTAGGCGCTTTTTGCTATTGTATTCATGAATACAGCAGCGCAAATACAACGAATACGCTACCGTAATAACTGAATTAGCTATCGGAAGTAATTATATATATGATAGCTATAGAAAGTTAATAGCCACCAAACAATAATAGTTTCTCAAAATTCCTCTTATATCAACGGCTTCAGCCTATTCTTGTCTTATGATTTTGCTTACAGTCTCATTCTACAAAATGCATTTTACATATTTTGAATTTGAGTCTAAAGGTGCACATTTTGAGAAAAGTTTCAAAAATATACCAGGGGTAATAGTGAAAAAAAAAAAAGACACAAACTTTCTCTTTTGCTTACCAATATTTGCAGTTGTTAATATACTTACTTTTGTACTTCCTATATTTTATTTTATAAAAGCAAAGTAGGGAATAGTAAAATAAAATGGTGGGGTTCTATTTATTTCTCTCTATTCTATGAGTCAATACGCGGTTTCAACACGGATTGTCGCTTTCGCCTTTATCTCAGGACAACCTTTAGTAGAATATTATTTTTGTCGATTTGGTCAATTTTATGTTATGGTACTTAATTTAATATAAAATTTACTTACTTATGTAACAACTACTTAAATGAAAGGATTAACGTTATAATTAGAAAATTAGTGCGACAAAAAAATCAGTTATGAACTTAAGATTTTAGGTAAATGAATTTGAATTCTTGAAATTTGTAAGAATTGTGTAAAAATAAAATATTACCAAATAATCGAGATACTGCAAAATAAGAAGAGTATCATATAGTAAATTGGAACAACTGAGATAGTGGTAGTCTTCACGATAAATCCCAACTTTTAACTTCGGGGTAGTTTGGTAGGGTGTATAAGAATAGTGCGAAATAAGGTATATTAGTAATGCATGAATTAGTAATGCATGAGTTATTTATCAAATATTATTTCTTATATACTGTTTTGTGTAGTGTATTAAAATTATAATGCATTGCATAATTTTTAAGAAAAATAGTTACTTACAAAAATGTCTTGCATATTCTCTAGCTTTAAGGGACTTTAAGGATAATTTGCTAATGCATGCATTAAACCCTTGGTGTTACTAATGCCATGATTTTTTATGCATTACTTATGCATAAGATAATGTCAAGTATGATATATAATTAATACAGCGTATTAGTAATACATAAAGCTAATGCTTGCATTATTTTTCTAATACTCCTACCAAACGACCCCTTGGTGTATGTATGTTGTCCACAACCTTAGCTTTGTATAAATCAGGGACATGCATGTGCGCGTTTGCTTTGTGTTGGGGTTCACATGATGAGTATGATGATCTATTATTGTACAAACAGTAATGCTATAATTTCAGAGAACACAGATTTAGAGATAAATGCATTTAAATATGTTATAGATAGTTGTGTGCATGCGTGCGACCTGGATGCATGTGTGTGTTTGCTGGTTCAGCATATGACAGCTATTTTCTATCTAGAGACTAGAGCTAGTCTTGCTGCAAATTATTAAGTGACAGGGCAAGAGGCTATACTTTTGGCCAAGTAACTATGGTGGGGGCTAAGGGTAGCCTTCTAACAACTTTAAAATTGTCTCCGTGTGACTTATATGTCACGAATGTCTGCCGTGGAATCAGCCATTATCACATCCTTTGAGGTGCGGGTTTTTGCCGTGGAATCAGCCACTATCATATTCTTTGGGTTGCGGCCCTTCTTGAGCCGTCCTTTTTAAACAATGGTGGGGGCAATTATGCAGCTGTTGGTTTTGGTGGGGGTGGCAATAGTTATAGTAAGTGGAAGCAACGGTGATGGCAATTTTGGTGCCAATAACTATTTGGTGACTGTCACAGACATGGCCACTATAGGTGCTTCTTGTGGAATGTGGAGGCAATGCCAATGGCTATGACAGTAAATTTTACATGCATTCATACCTAAAACAACAAAGCTTATAAAGAGAGGAAAAGAAGAGGGGTTGGGGGGTGAACAAAGAGGAAAGAAAGGAACTTGGTCTCACTATTATTTTTTTCCATAGAAACACTTAAAAGTATCTTTTACATGCCAAAAAAAAAGAAACATTTTTCATCTGTAACAAGGAATAACCCCTTTTTCTCCCACTAACTATATATAATCTCCAGAACTGCTAAAAAAAAATACTTCAAGAAATCAATTAGAAACTTATTCTTGAAGGAGAAGCAGTTCATCACCAATGCACAACCAAAAAAAGAAAAAAGAATAGTCCTAACCTAAACACCAACTTGAACATCTAATCATTCATTTACTAACAAATAAAAAGAAGTTTCAAAGAAAATACCCAAAGGATTCCTCTGTCTCCCTCTCTCCCAATATACTAGCTATCCTCATTCTATTTCGGAGTCGCTTGAACTTGAACTTGAGCCTCACTTGTGGGGTTCTCTTTCTTGCCTTTAACATCACCTGTAACCTGACCTGTCGCTTGAGGCAACTCAACTACATGATCTGACTTTCCAGTGGTTGTTGCCTTATCGTCTTGTTTTCCAACTTTATGATCTACTTTTCCAACATCAGCTTCACTTATTTCAGATCCAACAAACACGTTAAGACTAAATTCAGAATTCAAGGATGAGCTGGCTTCACTTGGTCCAGTTTCTGATTCTCGTTGAAAGCTCGTATTTGGTTTATCTGTATGGTTTTTCACGACTTGTTTTGTAGCTGAGTCTGTCCCCAAGATCTGTGAATGTGAAGAAGCTCCCTTGCCTTTGGATTCTCTAAGGGGTCTTTCAGCATCCGCTTCAGGGAGAAGCTTATCAATCAAACCAATATCTTCAGTTGGTCTTGGTTCAACAGTTGGCAATCCCATCTCATGGCCGTCTTTCAAACTTGACACTTCAGGCACTGGACCGTTTATCGAACTCTCTGACTCTTCATTTGCCACCTTAGTATTAGGTGGCTCAAGAACAGACTCGCGACCCCTGGGAGAGCTGATAATAGGAGGAATTTCTTGGATTTTTGACACATTCAAGCTTTCCGTGGTGCCTGCTTTCTCAATTGACTCAACTGGGGAAACAGGTGGCTCCTGTATATCAAAAAAAAAAAAAAAAATCACTTATACTGCATGTGGAAACTAGGAGCATTCAAACAAGAACAAGATGAAGAAGGATGGCAGTAAACTTGCATTAATTCCATAATCACATAAAGTGGACAGTAGTTCACAATGTTTTTCCTCCGTTCCCAATGGTGAAAGAACAAAACAATAAGAAAAGACCAGTTATTTTGGTAAGATGCATGAAATTGACAGTGCATATCATATGGCAAAGACAAAGGTAGCCATCAGTACTTCAGCTGCTATGACTTATGGTGAATGATAGGCAGATCTTTTTTATCAAATCACTAGGCAGAGAAAATACTTGTACGCTCTTGGTCCTCCTTTGGTACAACAATCTCAAATACCCGGAGATCACTGCGGTTTTATTTCAAATTTCATGATTATGATAGAATGATGAGAGCTCCTACACTTTGATTGGCACAGGAGAATATGAAGTCCATCTAAGTACTAACCCATAATATTTTTAGCAGTCTCAAAAAAATAAGTACTAACCGATAATAAACAATCAGTTTTAAACTGAATCTGCTGATAATTGCACAAACTCAAGTAATCTTTAAAGACATCGTGCAGTTTCTTTTCTTTCTCCTAGCTCTTGAGCTTTCAGACCAAATATTTACCCTGCTAAGAGTTTGATTTAGCAGTTAATTTGAACTTACTCCCTATGAAATAGGAATTCTACTAAAAGACTCCACTCTTCAACTCTATGAAAGCCATATTCCATCTGTAACCTTTTCCACTTTGACCTAAGAATCAGCAGCCGAAAATAGCCTCATCAGCTGCCGCAAAGAAAAACTTCTAGAAGAATTCTCTAGCAGTTATTTTCTCTGTTAAGTTCTCTTCTCCTGTGATAACGATAGTTCTCTTGATGGTTTCCTCTAATAATAAGTAAGTTTACTTTTTAACAATTAACTAGTGCTCCTTATCTACCTTCTGCAAATTCCACATTTAGTTTTCCAGATTCTTAAGTTTAGTAGTATATATCTAGAGGTTAGGGCTTTGTGCAGAAATATGTTTTATCATAATTAATTTCTGTCACATAATTCTAAAGTTAATAGAAGGATACCCAAAGTAGTAGTCCACTTCTCGTGTTTTAAGATCCAGCTAAAATTTTGCTATTACAAATCATATGATCCAAATCAATGTGAAGACATTTTATAAGTAGAAAAATATGCCAATAAAGACACATGCCTTCGCAGTACAAATATATTGGTCAGTGGAACCAAGTTTAGCACAACATCTACATACTGAAGCATGTCCTTTCAGCATGTTTGACACACCTAAAGATTGCTCGAATGAGAACAGCATATCTTAACTTCTTCACTTAATGTAAGATCCAAAACTTCTTGCAAGACCAAGGAATGCACATCTAGTTCTAGGAAAACGTCACTAAGACATGTCTTTCGCCTCCAGTAGAGTTCACTCTTTGTCCTAACACTCGTAGCGATGAACTGAAAGTCCTATAATTGATCTCATTTTGATAGTTTTGAAACAAAATTTTCCATTCAAAAAGAAAAAACTGAAGATTGCAAGAATAATTTCTTTCCAAGTAAATCAAACTTTAAGCCACTTACCATTGGCATTTGCATAAGCAGGACACTACCTATTTCAAAGGTGTTAACTATTGAAGTAACATGAGAACTTTTCATAGACGAACAGAGGAGAAAATTTCATGTCCAAGGCCAAGAAATAGAAACAAATGGAAGAGTCCAACAATAGAGTATTCTATGATATCTTCTTTGATCGGTTCATATATTTACCCTACAAATCCAATACATAACTTCAAATGTAATTTCTTCTACATAAACCATTTTGAACATGCAAATATGGAAATACATCTCTCCTCGCGCCCATAATTTGATTATGAGGCGACAGTGAGAAAATGAACTCAAGCATAAGTTAAGCTTAAGACTAACTGATAATTTTTCATTATTCTATGCTAGCGTTTGGCCATAGATTCTCAAATTTGTTTTGAAAATTCTAATTTGGGTGAAGTTTGGTTTGAAGATGAAAATGTGTTTGGACATCAGTTTTCAAAACATATTTCACTTTTTTTTTTAAAACATGAAACATGACTTATACCCACAAGTTCTAAAAACGATCACAAATACCCAACAGTACATTCATCAATAACATTCATTATCATTATCACAAACCATATTCCTGAACAAAAATAAATTTGGTACAAAATTATCATTTTTATAATGAACTACATAATACACTATCAGATGACTTAGAAGATGAAGCAGCATTGTTACAAAATAATAAATGGTGGGCTCTTTTATAAAATATAAAAGTTTGGGGCAATTTTTAAAAAGTGTAATAGTAATATTTTGGGCCAAAACCAGCTCTTGAGCTAGTTTTGGGATTTGAAAAATTTCCAAAATATGGATAAAATTTATGACCAAACATGTATTTGCCAAAAAAAGAATTTGGAAAAAGTTTGGCAAAATCTATGGCCAAACGGGTCCTATAATTGAATGCACTACAAAAGAAGTTACAAAGGTACACAGGGGGGAGGGGGCACTAAATTTTCTAAAACCAAAGGGAATCCAATTAACCATGTAATAGTTAGCACTATTCTTATGATTCTGGATCATTTGATGAGATGATAGATCCTACCATGAAAGAAAATATGGAGGGCTTATCCAAGGCTCTGTAAGCCAGCTTTGTTAGCGAAACTAGATTTGTATCCGAAATTTCTCAAAAAAGTGGTACATATTTGCTATAAGAAGACATAAGAGAAACAGAAATCTGTGAAGAACGTGTAAAAAGTAGATTGTGACATCAGTCCTATCACTATGAGTTATCAGTTGACCTTAGACGTTCACGCTCAAACAGTTTAACAAAAGCATCTCACACTGTTAATACAAGGTTATAACAGTGGTGACAATATATCTTTGACATTCAAGGTTGCATATGTTCCTAAGATGGAAAATATGTATAAGTTTACTTAAGAGGACGTTTTCTTAAGGACAAGTTTATACACGGATTGCTATATGTGGATTGTAATACAATGTATCGTAGTTACCAGATTATTTACTAAATTTGTAAGTGTTAATTGTATTCAGATGTTTGGTTCAATATATTAAAATATGGTGTATCATCTAAAACATATATTTGGTTAACTTGGAAATGATGTATTTCCAACAATTCATTTGGCCTATGTTACATCACTTCAAATCCATTAAGTAATTAAGATCAATTATCTCAAATAAAGAAGAATTTAAGAGAAAAGTTAAAAAAGGTGTATTAAAATATGATAAAAGCTAAGATCTTGGTATCACCCAATTTAGTCCAAATAGATTAAAGAACGTGCACCATAACTCTCTTTGTCTATAAAAGGGCTGATCTCTCAAGCTTTTGTAATTTATAGTACTGAATAGTGAATAATATTACTTACTTTTTTGGATGACTTCGAGTCAATAGATGCCTGACTATCTCGTACATGTACTGGAGGAGCACTTGCACTGCCAAAGACTTCATCGCGTTTTGATATCTCCGGCTTTGCAATATCAAGATCATCTCTGTCCATTACAGCCTCTCTCGGACGCAATTCTTTGGAATCTACTGATGAAATAATCCGTTCATTAGTTTGAATGGACTTCTCAATGTCTTGATTATTTTCCATAGGTTCCCTCGCAATAAAAGAAACAGTCTTTTTAACCAATTCAGGGGGCAGCTCCATTTCAGATTCTGGAAGCGAATCTGAAGCAATTGAGGAGGAAGAAATATTTTTCTTGATGGAAGGAGGACTGGCATCATAAATAGGTTCCAAATGTAAGCTCTCGTCCACTGAACTGCTTGTGATGTTCATATCTGATCCATTAGGTGAATGTTGCCCGGAGATGGTTTCAACATGACTCATTGCTTCCTCTGAACTTAATCTCACTACTTCTTTGTCAGCAAAGGCCATTTCACTTACTTCTGACGATGACGAGGAGCTTGACTGACTACTAAATTTTTGTTCAGAAGTTTCTGACTTTGAACTAATTTTAGACGGATCAAGTTCCATGGAACTGGCTGCTGTTTCTTCATGGAACACTATTGGTCCCACTTTATGACGATTTTCCACATTCTGCAGTTTAACATCAGTGTCATCGAGTTCAATATCTCTCTTATCAGCTGCACCTAGGACCAGACATTCTACTTCTTCGGAGGATTGGCTTCCATGTCCGACATCATCAGCAGCATTCTCTATCTTAGATATCAGCTCTGGCTCCTTGAAGATATTTTCTTCATTCAGGTTCTTGTCTTCTGCATCTTCTTCAGTGAGGTTCTTGTCTTCCAGATCTTCAATAGAGCCCTGTGACTCGGTTTCAAGAACAGAACTTACCTTAGAATCACTGAGATCGCTAGGATGCCTTTGAAATGGAGAATAACTTGTTCCTTCAGAAGCCATCATATCAGGAACAAAATAAGGTCTCAAGCGTATATCTTTCTTGTCTTGCTTGTTCAGCCCAAAGATTGAGGGCCCAACACTAAAACTTTCATGCCTCCTGAAAAATGGCTCTTTTGGTTGAGATGTGATAAACTCTTGTTGGAAATTGTCTCCTGTAAGATCAGGTTTCTCTTCACTTGGGTCATAAGGAAGATCAAATGGGTTCCGCCTTGGTAATAAAATAGATGGAGCAGAGCCAGGGATAGGAGGCAGTCCAAGGCCATAGTTATCACTAGGAAGATCAAAAGGGTTCTGTCTTGCTGTTGAAATGGGAGGGATGTTTAATGGAACATCAGCACTTACCAAGTCTATCAAATTCTTCTCATCTATCAAACTCATGTTCTTCCTTGATCTTCTCCTTGCGATAAGACTCTCCAATCGTTGATTCCTTTCTAGCTCAGAGCTTCCCAAGTCCATTAGATTCTTCTCATCCTCCTCCGTCCATGTAATAGCAGACTTTGGATCTTCTTTGTCCCGTGTTTCTTCTTCGTCTTCGTTCTCATCATCTGCAGCTTCTAGTTCTTCCTGGTCTTCAGAACCATCATCAGATTCATTATCACCCTCAGAGGACTCGCTGGAACTCTCTGAAGCAGCATGAGAAACATCATGCGAAATATTGACAGGTTGAGGATTGTCTTCATCTAAAAGTGGATGCAACTCATCAAGCATTGGAATAATATCAGCTATTGAAGCATCCGGAGAAGAGCTCTCTGCTCGATCAGACCCTGAATCTAAGGCCTCGTTGTATTCCTCCTCCCTATGTTTCCAAGGTGAACCAGGAGGAGAATCAAGGTTAACCCTTCTAGAATCAAAGGAATCAACTGATTTGTCGTTATCAAATTCAACACTCTCATCATCAGCCTTTGAGGTGGGAGAGTACTGATTCTCCATAAGATCCTCATCACCATTTTTATCTTCATTCTTCTGCTCATCAAACTCCCTTGCCACCCGAGAAACTCCATCAACTAGAGGAGAATGATCACCAAATCTTTGACCTCTATGAACCTCACTAAGCAAGATAGATTTATCAGTTGACTGGTCTACTTTATCCCTCTCTTGATCAGTATATGTATTATCACTCTCAACACGACTAACATCTTGTGACAACCCAGTTTTCAGAGGCACTATACCATTAGCTGTATTTTCTTCCATCTCAAATTGGGGTATGTTAGGCTGACCAAAACTTAGCAAAGTTCCAAGCAGAAGAGCAGTGCAAACAAGAACAGGTGAGACTGTCACCAATAGGGAAAATACAAAAGGAAATGATGTGTACAAAAATGCCAAGAAACACAGAATACACACAAGGAATGGATGATTCCAAACTGTCCTATAACACACTTTAATCGGAAAGATTACAGCTTTCCTCATTTTAACTCCAATCTCTAACAATCTAATACCCATCTCTCTCTTTTTTTGATAAATAAAAAAGGCAACTTTGTCAGAAGTGGGATCTGAACATGTATTTTTTCTTCACTGTTCCCACCTAGTTCTTCTCAAAATCTTTAAAGTAAAGGATCAATTACTCAATAATCTTTAGATCAAGATAAAAAATAGATAAAAATCTCACCTTTGATAAATCAACACAAACACAAGAAAAATTAAATGACCACCAATTCTTCCTGGCCAAAGAAAAAGGATAATATTAAAAAAACCCAGAAAAGATTTTCATATTCAAATAACAAGAAACACTAAACAAAGAGAAAACACATACCAGCGTTGAAATAGAGATCAATCTCGATAGTGTCCACAAAAACCCAACAACTCTGCTTCTTTTTTACCTAAGCTAAAGCCTATTGATTGATATGTGCAGGTATTGGGTCTTTGTATTGGTCATTTACTAGTGTAAATTTTGTCCCTTTCTGTTCTGTAAATTTTGATCGATATGATTAGTCATGGTTATAGATTTGAAGAAAAATGGCATTTGAATGAGGAATCAGACAACAGCCAAAATGGGATTTTGATTTACTTGTTCAATAATAGTTTAATAATGAACCTTTTCATGTGCTTGGTCATCACTCGTTAGATTTAGTATGGCTAGTTATTTGTCAATGGCAGGCCCATATGACTTTGAATCTTATAGTTTAGCCTACTTTGCGACACTTCACCAATTAAAAAATGGAATTTTTACGTTCCTGTATCATATAGGAAACTATATTAACCTCAATATTTAAAGTTTGATATAATTATATTTAGTATACTTAATTACTAATTATATATCATTTGTGTATTAACTCTACATTAAATAGTCTGTATATCCCTCCTAAATCAATGGTAACATATATTCCACAGAATCCAACCCCCACGTTTCTCTCTCCCAAACCCACACTCTCGCCCACGTATCACACCCCCCTTCCCACGTTTCTTTCCCATTATTTTCTTTGTTTAAACCAGAGAAACGTTTATTTCCCATTATTTCCTTTGTTGACCCCCACCATTAACGTCCTAATTCAAGTTTTTTCTTATACAACCAGTCAAAATTGAAGTCAATTTACCTTCAGCTTCAAATTTTCTAAATGAAGAAGAACAATCCTGAAAAGCAAGAGAAGCAGATATTCCATCGTTTGATTTGGGTGTATTATCACCACATTCACAGAAAAAGAATGAAAAAGTTGCTCATGCAAGTGAAAATAAGAGGCATAGTATTTCTCCGCGTCCCAATTCCCATTTCAATTGTAGCATAATTGGGATTTTCGACATAATTGCATTTTTTGCAGAAGATTTGTAGAAGTTTTAGTCGTTTTTGATTTGTGAAAACAGAAAACAAAGCATCTACAATCAGAATACAAATAATCTACAATTTATCTACAAAATATATACAAACTGGGTACATTGAATTTTAATAGCTCAATTCCCATTCAATTGTAGCATAATTGGGATTTTCGACATAATTGCGTTTTTTTTGCAGAAGATTTGTAGAAGTTTTAGTCGTTTTTGATTTGTGAAAACAGAAAACAAAGCATCTATAATCAGAATACAAATAATCTACAAATTTATCTACAAAATATCTATAAACTAGGTACATTGATTTTTAATATCCCAATTCCCATTCAATTGTAGCACAATTGTGATTTTCGACATAATTGCATTTTTTGCAGAAGATTTGTAGAAGTTTTAGTCGTTTTTGATTTGTGAAAACAGAAAACAAAGCATCTACAATCAGAATACAAATAATCTACAAAATATCTACAAAATATCTACAAACTGGGTACATTGAATTTTAATATTCCAATTCCCATTTCAATTTTAGCATAATTGTGATTTTCGACATAATTGCGTTTTTTGCAGAAGATTTGTAGAAGTTTTAGTCGTTTTTGATTTGTGAAAATATAAAACAAAGCATCTACAATCATAATACAAATAATCTACAATTTATCTACAAAATATCATATCCCAATTCCCATTCAATTGTAGCATAATTGGGATTGTCGACATAATTGGTTTTTTGCAGAAGATTTGTAGAAGTTTTAGTCGTTTTTGATTTGTGAAAACAGAAAACAAAGCATCTACAATCAGAATACAAATAATCTATAATTTATCTACAAAATATCTATAAACTGGGTACATTGAATTTTAATATCCCAATTCTCATTTAATTGTAGTATAATTGGGATTTTCGACATAATTGTGTTTTTTGCAGAAGATTTGTAGAAGTTTTAGTCGTTTTTGATTTGTGAAATGATAAAAAAAATATCGAAACAGAGTATATCGCAAAAACAGAGTCGTACAATTTGAATAGAAAGAGACGAAAATTAATACAACATGATTTGCGTTTGAAAATATCTGAAAGAATCTTTAATTCCCCAATATTAGCGCGCCTAAATAAGGAATTCTACTGCTACAATGATTCCTTATTTAATGAAATATCTGGAAGAATATTTATTTCCCTAATTTTAGCGCGCCTAAATAGGAAGACTACAGCTACTAAAATTCCGTATTTAATGAATTGTATTTTTTTTATAAAAAAACTATTAACAAGGCAGGTAATTTTCAAACCATGAACATATTTGGTAATATAGTTTCCTATATGGTATAGGAACGAAAATTTCCCTTAGTAAATAAAGATTTTTGGACCACCTCCTGAGTATCTAAGGTCAATACTCACCAAAACTTATTTTTATTTATTCAACAACCCTAAGAATAATAAATTTTGCATCTTATAGTTAGCTCCACTATTTGTTTATTTTGTTGGTACTCAATTGATTTAACTAGAGAAAAAAACGTGATTTATAATTGGTAATTGAAAAATAGTCATAGTTTCAAAAGTAATTAAAATTTAGTCATTTCTTGATGTAAAGATAAAATCTAAACAAAATACCCTTAAAAATTCGGGGAAAAAGCCAGTGAAAATGTTAGAGTTCAAAGTTTTTACAATTAAGATTCGAGCATAATGTGCTGGAATTTCATAATATGCTGGAAATTTAAACGCATGAATTCCATAATCTAGCATGTTATGCTGGAACTTTTCGTGTTTCAGCTAGGGTATTTTTGTTCAGATTTTATCTCCGCATAAAATAGTGGCTTTTTTCAATAACTTTGCTAACGCTGGCCATTTTTTGATTACCAGTCCGAAAACTGGCTAACTCATGCTATTTTCACTAATTTTCAATATTATATTATACATGGTAATTGCCTATATGACACTAAAATTTTAATATTAATAACTTATACCAAAATTTACTCCTTTCAAATTGAGGAAAGTGTGGTTAGAACCTTAATCAACAATCTCTTTTTAACCAAAAATCAATAATCCCTTTGTTGTTGGCTTTCAAAAAGTAATTGATAAATATTTTTGCAACAATAGACCCAAGGACGATAAATCTCCTTCTCTTAGATCTTTCAGTTTTTATTAATCAATTTAGTAATATCTAATAAAATATTTTGTAAATTTATTGTATATTGAAAAACAAAGGTCATATTTATGGCATTTGATTTGGTACAGTATAGCGTATGTATGCAAATAATAACAGTCTAGAAGCTAAATTTCAAACTATGATGAGTATAAACTGGAGTAGTAACACACTAATAAATATTTAAGAAGTTACTTTTCAAACATTGTTGTAATTTATAACAAGATGAAACGCAATACGAATAGAGTTTAAAGTAAATTCTCTTCAATCTGAAGTTGCTAAGCAGATCTGGAAAAAGTTTCTATTTTTGTTTGTCAAGTATTTCACCAAATTTCCCTTGTGGGTGGAGTTGTTTACCCATAAAACTGTACAGTTGAAATAAGACAGTGATAACAATATGAATATTTATAGACAATTGAATCGATTTGATCCTAAGATGATAGATAACAACAACAACAAACCTAGTTTGATCCCAACATGTGGGGTCTGGGGAGGGTAGTCTGTACGCAAACCTTACCCCTACCTAATGCAGGTAGAGAGGCCGTTTCCAATAGACCTTCGGCTCAGATAGGTAAGAAGAAGGAGAAGGAAGCAAGGAAGGAAAAAAAAATCCAATAATAGTAACACAGAATACAATACCTGAGGCGAACAAAACCATATACCATAATAAATCAAAGAATATGAAGGGAAATGCATGCTACTAAGCCTATCATTGAGCACTATAAACTACCTACTAACCCTCTACCTTAATCCTCGACCTCCACACCCTCCTATCAAGTGTCATGTCCTCGGTGAGCTGAAGCAGTGCCATGTCCTGCCTAATCACTTCTCCCCAGTACTTCTTAGGCCTACCTCGACCCCTTCTCAAACTTCCCACGGCCAACCTCTCACACCTCCTGACAGGGGCATCAATGCTTCTTCTCCTAACATGTCCGAACCATCTTAGTTGTGACTCCCGCATCTTGTCCTCCATGGAGGCTACTCCCACTCTGTCCCGGATAACTTCATTCTTAATTTTATCTCGCCTGGTACACCCACACATCCATCTCAACATCCTCATCTCTGCTACTCTCATCTTCTGCACGTGAGAGTTCTTGATTGGCCAACCCTCATCCCCATACAACAGAAATATAAGTCTTAGCCTTGAAGTTGAGATAAGACAACAGAAATCCTGGTTCCGGGAGCAGAGCTTCCGGAGGCAGTGATAACACTACGGATAAGCAACAAAGTAAAATGTTATTGAGGTTTGGATAGAATATAGTGTATGCTTGTCAGAAAAGTCGTGTCGTTTACAACGGTTGGGGAGCTCGCTATTTATAGCTGCATTTAGGGAACAAGGTCCTAGGATCAAGCCCCTCTTAAATGATAATTATGAGGGTTATTGAAGAATGTGTAACGGTAGGAAGTGAATGTCATATTCTCTGTATTGGACTGTGCATTTAATGCTATAGAATATTCTTCATTAAATGCTATCGGGTTACATGCATTTAATTCGCCTTTATGAATACCATTCTCTTCGAGATCGTTGTCTTCGGACCGGAGTGTCTTCTGTCTTCGACTCCACATGTCGCTTTCTCGTGCAATCATTAAATATGAACATATTTTACCCTATACTCTATTTATACTTGTTTGATGGTGCTTTGAGGATCTGGATATTCATTCTGAGTTGTATGTGCAACAAAAGGCTACTATATCTATCTAGTATATAGTTACTAATTTTATAGTGTTGTGGCATTGTTACATAACAAGCAAATTTCATTATACTTGAAGAGTTTCAATTGATAATTTTAGAGAGTTTTATGAGAATGGTAATATTGTTTTTCAACGGCAAATATTGTCAACTTGTGCATACAACTTTAGGCAGTGACTTGGGTAAAAGAAGGAAAGAAAAGAAAAACAGAAACATGAAAAACACAGAGAGAGATGATCTTTATATTAATCTCTCTGCACAAAAGCTATGTACCAAAAACTACTAGTACTACTTATGGAACATGTTCGAATAATATACCACCAATATACATTTTACGAGGAAGTTGTTGGCTGTTGTATAACTGCATATTGTTACAGTAATTTGCAAATTAAGTTCCAAATAAGGTTATCAGAGTAAATGAAAAGGAGAGAGAACAGATAGGTAGCTGCTTCTATTGTCTACTCGCTTTGTTTTATGTCTTTAGCACCAGTTACCTCATGATCTTTATAACTCATCTGCAAATCTTCAATCTCAATATCTGAACTTTCCAAGTTTGATGTTGTTTCATCAGTAGAGGACAAACCATCCTCAGACAAGTCAAAACCATTGTCTCGCGCTGAGGATTCTCGTGTCTCAGCAGTCACATATAGGTCAGAGGGCAATGGAACACCAGATTTAACAAATTCAGACATCTTCTTGTCTCCCTCTTTCATGCGTTTGGAGTAGGCGACATATTCAAAACCTTGTGTGCATTTCCCCCCAAATGAGGATTCAAGCTTGTCCATATCAAATAGATCTTCCATTACCTTTTGAGTATGTACATCATTTGGGTAGACAAACCTCACTTTCTTGTATGTCCTCTTCTCAAGAAATGGTTTTACCAACTGCAAGATGCATACTAGAATACTATTACAACTGTTGAAAGTTGTATGGAATACATTATTTAGCACAGCAAAAATGGAAATGGAAATGGAAATGAGAAAATTTATAAAGTTAGAGGCACCTACTATCCAGAAGGACTCAAAAACTTTTGGCGGATTATAAAAGATTGCAAGACCTAGCCTCTCTGGATAACGATCTTGTAGTACACGTGCTGTTTCGCGAGTCACCTTTACTGATATGCTTGACATGTTCCACCCTTCAAAGTCAATTAACCAAACCATTCGCTCCTGGCCCGATTTTAAATCCAGTATGGCGTTCTCCATGCAGTAGACTAAATATCTCATTTGCTTCTCTACTGAGTGTGGGTTCTGAAAGAGCCAGGAGAATGAATACAAAAAGACATCAGAGAAATAAAAGTTACAATATCAGAGTCGACAGAAGCTCTCATTAGTTATGTACCTACCTGTATTCCAGGCCTCATGACAAGAACAGTCCTTCCATACTTGTCAAAGTAGTTGGCTTTGTAAACTTTTCCAGTTTCTGCTTGTTGAGCAATATCATCCTAATTAGACACAAACTATTGATCAACATATTTAATATAACAATGCAAACATATGAATATTACAGAACCATGATTACTCAACCACACACACTAGTTCATACCCACCATTGGCAGTATATCTACGCAAAAATTTCTACTTCACATTATATATTTCCATAATGTTAGACAATAATAAAGAATAGAGGCCGTACCCAACGGATCATCTCTGGTTTGTATTCAAGTCTCCATATCAAGGTTTCTTTTACCATCTTGGCTGCCCTTTTTGTATGCCAATTCCGTGCCCTGAGAAACCTCAGAACTGATGCATCCGAACACATTGCTGGAAACTTGTCAACAGCAGGACCGATCAACTTTCTAACCTCATTGATCTGGATTACAAAAGATTTGGATTAGTACACATTTAACATATCAAGATACTCAGAATCTCATAATAAAAATAAATTAAAAAAAAATAGGAACCTTAGCTTGCTGCTCTGCAGATGACACAGACAATTCAGCTCCTTGCAACTTTTTGGATGACATATTTACTAAAACTTGATAAAGGTAGAGAAGGCGGAAGCGAATTGACAAAAGCACTGCCTCAGTTTCATGAAATTAAATCATATTTACGTAAGAAGTTAAATAGAACCAAGGGTTTTGTACAAGAAAGAAGCTGAATTATGTACAAGTTTGAACATAACAAAACATGATGTCGAAACTAATATAACAAATAAAGAAAACAAAACATGCTTCTATAAAGCATGTCAAATGCTGTGTGATTGTCGGAAACTATTAACGAACATATATATACACACACACACAAACACATACCTATAATAATAAAACTGCGATACACAAACTGAGATGCCAAAAACATTTGAAACTCCAAGTATACATTACATCTAATAAAGAGTAAATCATCAAAGTTCATTCCGCGCTTTAAAAATTAAAACTTTGATTCCAATGGAAGGACATATATGGTTATCCATTAAATGAAAATCTCAAAAAACTGTACAAGAGCATTACCCAAATAGGAAATCCCAAAAATTCTGAATTAAAATTCCAGTAGTCAATCAAAAAATGAAGGAGAGGGAGGGACAATAATACATTACCAAAGGCAAAAAAGAGAACATAAGCAAGAAGAATATTATTATTACCCGAATTGAAAATTAAAAATTGAATGAGAGATAATAATAATAATAATAATAATAAAACATTAGCAATGGCAATGGCTTTGAGATATGAAACAGAGAAGAAAACCCATAAGCAAGAAGAAGATAGATTATGGACTTAACCGTTTGGCAGAAATTGTGAGGAAAAACTAAAGCATGCGTTTGAATCAGGAAAAGCTCCGATTTTGCCGCGAGCAAAAGAAATTATTGCTCACTAACGGATATACGGACACGTCATAAGACATCTCGTTGAAGATTCTTAATTAACTACCTTTTGAAGGGTTCTTTTTGAGTAATATTCAGTTTTTCTTTTTTAACTAATTGCATCATATGCCGTATTATATAGTCAAGTAGATACGTTCTACGGTCTTGTTTACCCTAAAATCGGATAACAATTGAATTTAAGGATATATATGTGATGTAACTAATTGGTACAAATTAAAAAAATAGATTAATATTGAAATTGACTATAAAAGAAATAAATAAAAATCACACGAATCGAAATAGCCTTAGCCTTCGAGTTCGATCACCCTTGAATCAAGAGATGTTTAGACGGATATATGAACAGAGTAACAAGGTAATGAAAGCTAGAAATAATAGTATATTACTTTATATTGCGTGAATGTGATGTGTTTTACAAATGATCATACTCCCTTTATATAGTAGGAGAATCATACTCTTGATATAGTTCTATATGAGGTAAGAAATCTCATGATTAGCTAATTAATCGGCCTGTCTTTTATACGCGCCTAGATCTTCGTCGTGATCTACGCCCGATCGCGGATATCTCGTCCTTCTATTATTCGGCTTGGCAAATTTCTCTCGATCTAGCCTGATCCCGATTTTATTCGCTCTCGGGGTCTCGAGCTTGGCTTTATAGCCTCGCATCTCCGTTCAATATAATTCGAGGTCAAAATTTAATCTATCATGTTCCAGTCTCGAGTAATCACACAAGGAGTGAGCTCGATTTTAACTGTATACAGTCCTAGTATTTTCTCTATCAAATTGTTTGCCACTATTTAGTTGAGGAGTCGAATAGTTTTTCTTTGGCTACGGTTATTCTTAAATTAATCTCAATTACTGTTAACTAAAAAAAATTGACTCATAATATTTTTTTATGTAATTTCCAAATATGTGAATCTTCTTTTAAAAATGGCATGTTATAATGGCATCATGTATTCTTGACTAAATTCTGTCATGTTATGAAAATCTTAACTAGTCATTTTACATCCATCGTTATATGAGACTTATGTCATATTTCAGCATCTTCGAAAAATTACTTGCCCAAAATTGAAAATCGAAATATCTATGTTGTTATTTACCTAATAATTTAAAGTATATTAAGCGTAAAAGGAAGATGGAGGCTTCGGAATTAAAATATTACTTCCATCATAAAAATCTCGTAGTTAAGTGGCGTTGAAGGTACAACAAGGAAAACAATGACTTATGGAATAAGTTTTTAATGCTAAATTTGGAAAATTAAAAGAAATTATGGTCGATATTTAGTTTTTAAATTAATAAGCCACTGACTGAATATGAGTCCGTTTGGATAAAAGTACTGAAACTTAAAAAAATTGTTGAAATATTTGGTAAATAAGTGTTGGTAAGCATTTTTTCCTGTTAAAAAAACATAAATATCCTTAAAGTTTTTAACATTATAAAGGAGCTGATTATTATAATATATTTAATTCTGAATTAATGCAAATAAAAAATAATTTATATTTTAATTTAATTTCAATTTAATAGATTATAACTTTTATAAATATAATTCTTGAATGCTCATTTTCACCACTTTCAATCAATTAAACTTCTAAAAATTTTAAGCTTATTTTTGTACGGACTAATAAAGAAATGATGTCATACAAATTGGAATTGAGAGGATAATATCTAATACATTGAGAAAGTAACATGAAAAGAATTGAACTTTAAAGCAACTAAAGCAATACCAAGGTGAGAAATAAACAACTGAGGGAGCTGGCTGTCACACTTTCTTTTTACGGGGAAAGAGAGTTTTTTTTAATTAAAGTGAAATTATTTAAAATGAGATTATTTATTTAATTAGAGTCGTCACTTAGAATATTTATTATGGTGTCTCAAATCACCGATTTATTTTTAAAATTTCATCGAAGAAATTGACTCTATTTACGGTCCGCGAACACAGAAAAGCGGGTCTATAGTACCCAAAGCGCCGGGGTGATCCAGTGGCCGAGAAGGGGCTTAGAAGCGGGTAAGAAATTCTGTTAATACGACAAAATGTGAAAGACACTCCCGAGTTCCATGGTTTAGCATGGTCACTTAATAATTAATATTTGGCTTAATTATCTGAATTGTTACATATTTAAAACCTTTTATGAGTTATCGCTTCTATACCGCTTTTAATTATTTTAAACAATTATGAAATTTATTTAAACAAGTCGCGATATCGCACACTTGCTGTTTTTCACATCGCAAATCACGCCACGTGAAACGTACGCGTGATTTATGACATGTTTATTTTAATTATTTGAAGTTGTGGTCAAGTTGCGTGAATGCACACTTAAGTTGAAATTTACGTATCATAATTATGTCATGGAAACCGTACTCATAATCATGATGAGTTATTATTAATCGTGCTTAAACCAAGTTATGATGTTCGATTGTTATTCATTTTGCTAAGATTTGGAATTACATGCAGAGGTCTAGAATTATGGAGTTTATTTGTTGACAAAAGGTGTATCAATTTGGTTACTAATTCAAGGCACGCGTAATTTTAAATATCAAAGTTTTGACCGAAATTAGTTAGTCAAGAGTATGAATCTCGATTAATGATTTGCAAAGATAACACGTAAAATTTAGAAGAGGTAGTATTTCCGTAGTTGATGATGACTTAAAAGAAAATCTTGCTATTTAGTGGTTTGTTAATCACAAAGCAAATTGTGGTGCAGGCTAAGCATTCACTTTAAGGGGGTTTGTATCTATACCCGTTTTTTGGGTCACGTTTTAACTTATATCCGTTTTCTAAAAAAATTGCAAGCATACCTACTTTGCGCGTAAACTTCAGGCATACATGCATGAAGTAGCAAAGGCAATCACACAAACTTCAGCATTCTAGTAGACAGCTGAACTTAAGCATTCTACTAGCTGAAGTTTTGTTCTCTATTTGTTGAACTTAGCATGTTTTAGCTGAAGTTTTGTCCTGGATTCAATAGTTTTGTCGTAAAGCTTTTTCAAAAGCTTCAGCAGAAGATGCTGAAGTTATTTAGTTCATTTATAAAAACTTCAGCATTAAATAAGCTGAAGTTTTGTCCTGAATTCATTAGTTTTGTCATAAAATTTTTTCAAAAAACTTCAGCAGAAGATGCTGAAGTTATTTAGTTCATTTGTAAAAACTTCAGCACTAAATAAGTTGAAGTTTTGTCCTGGATTCATTAGTTTTGTCATAAAGTTTTTTCAAAAAACTTCAGCAGATGTTGAAGTTATTTAGTTCGTTTGTAAAAACTTCAGCACTAAATAAGCTGAAGTTTTATTGTCAAGTGTCATATTAATCCAAACTCCTTAAACATACGATTAAACACCGGAAGAAGAAAGGAGGAAGAAAGAAGCGCACATGTAGCAGGAAGAAGGAGACGCCTGAAGTTGTAAAAATTAGAATATAAGTTAAATAATTTTAAAAATATGGATATAAATTAAATAGGAGTGACCAAATAAAGCGCCCCATGCAATTTTTACATTTTAAGGCTTCCAACGGGCCATGTGGTAGATACGAATGGGCTTACATTGAAGCCCAAAGCGGAATAGTGAGCTTTCTAACAAGCATCACTGAAATCACCCTTTATGTTTCTAGAAAGGTTTGGGCCTCTAGGGTAAGCCTAACAATATTGAAAATATCGTAGAAATTGTACAGGGTGCGCTATTTGGTCGCCCCATTTAATATATACCCATATTTTTAAAATTATTTAACTTATACTCTAATTTTTACAATCTCAGGCGCCGCCTTCCTGATACCTGTGCAAAACTTCAGTTTATTTAGTGCTGAAATTTTTACAAATGAACTAAATAACTTCAGCATCTTCTGCTGAAGTTTTTGAAAAAGCTTTATGACAAAAATTAATCCAGGACAAAACTTCAGCATATTGGGTGCTGAAGTTTTTCCAACTAAACTAAATAACTTAAGCATCTTCTGCTGAAGTTTTTGAAAAAGTTTTATGACAAAACTAATTAATCCAGGACAAAACTTTTGCATATTGGGTGCTGACGTTTTTACAACTAAACTAAATAACTTCAGCATCTTCTGCTGAAGTTTTTCAAAAAGCTTTTTATGAGAAACTATTGAATCCAGGACAAAACTTTTGCATATTGGGTGCTGACGTTTTTACAACTAAACTAAATAACTTCAGCATCTTCTGCCGAAGTTTTTCAAAAAGCTAATGACGACAAAACTAATGAATCCAGGACAAAACTTCAGCATATAGATTGCTGAAGTTTTTACAAATGAACTAATTAACTTCATCAGAAGATGCTAAAGTTTTTGAAAAAACTTTATGACAAAACTAATTAATCTAGGACAAAACTTCAGCTTATTAGTGCTGAAGCTTTTACAAATGAACTAAATAACTTCACCACTTCGGCTGAAGTTTTTGAAAAAGCCTAGAATGCTGAGCGATTTGCATTCATGCCCTACATAGCAGCCACCTTTTAACCTATACCCTATTTTTAAAAATTATTGATTTGGTAGCCAGCTGACAAAAAATCCGCACTAATATGACCATTCTACCCCTGACATAACATATAAAAATCACGCACCTCCGTCTCTTCTCATATTTGAATCACGCACAAAACACTCTGTCTCTTCTCATATTTGAATCACGCACAAAATACTTCACCGATCCTCCGTCTTTTCTCAGATCTCCTCTCCCAAACAAAAATTCAAATTTTAAGTTTTCGAATCTGACTGATGTTCATGATACCTGAGATTTTTTGCTAAAGTTTTGGTGAATTTTTTGCTTAATTTGCTAAACAATTTGTTTTTTTGGCTAAACTTCAGAACTAATAATATGCTTAAGTTATGTACTGTGTTCTATAGTTTTTTGATGAGTTTTTTCAAAAACTTTGCTGAAGTTTTTCCTCCTTCAGCACTGAATGTGCTGAAGTTTTTCCTCCTTGATACAATAGATTTGTCATGAAAAACATCAGCACAAGATGCTGAAGTTTTTTAGTTCATTTTCTCATACTTCAGCACAGAATGTGCTGAAGTTTTTCCTCCTTGATACAATAGATTTGTCATGAAAAACATCAGCACAAGATGCTGAAGTTTTTTAGTTCATTTTCTAATACTTCAGCACAGAATGTGCTGAAGTTTTTCCTCCTTGATACAATAGATTTGTCATGAAAAACCTCAGCACAAGAGTGCTGAAGTTTTTTAGTTCATTTTCTAATACTTCAGCACTGAATGTGCTGAAGTTTTTCTCCTGGATACAATAGTTTTCTAATGAGCTTTATGAAAAACTTCAGCACAAGATGCTGAAGTTTTTTAGTTCATTTTCTAATACTTCAGCACTAAATGTACTGAAATTTTTCTCCTTGATACAATAGATTTGTGATGAAAAACCTCAGCACAAATATGCTGAAGTTTTTTAGTTCATTTTCTAATACTTCAGCACTGAATGTGCTGAAGTTTTTCTCCTGGATACAATTGATTTGTCATGAAAAACCTCAGCACAAATACGCTGAAGCTTTTTAGTTTATTTTCTAATACTTCAGCACAGAATGTGCTGAAGTATTTTCTCCTATGCTATGTAATTTTCTTGTGCATGCTCAAGTTAAATATCTTTTGTGCTTAACTTTTGTCCTACATTAATCAGATTTTTCATGAGCTTTGTTCTATTGTTCATTTTCTCAAACTTCAGCTTTTTTTCATAATTAAATTCTTATGCTAATACTTGAAACTAAACATGCTTCTGTAGGATGAGTTCAGTTTGCGTTGCACTTAATTTCAATGGGAGGTGGACTACTGACTTCAAATACTTGGATCATGATACAAAGCTTGTTCTTATTAATAAACAAGTATCATTCAATTCTTTCCTGAAAAAAATTAGTGAAGTTACAAATATTGATTCAAGCGGATATTCTGTAAAGATATGGTTTGATATCAAACTAAATACAAGCAAAGGTATGCTTGTAACTTCAGATGAAGAACTCAGTACTTGTATACATTTTCTCACAACTGATTCAGTCTACAAGAATTGTCATTTTATCGTCGAAAAAATACAACGTTCTGCAACATTCATCCAATCTCTTGACAATATAGCAGCTTCAGAACAATTTGGTGATTATCAACATGATATAGGGCAGCCAATAGTGGTAGTAGATAACGAGCAACAACTTTCTAACATTACATCTACTTCAGAATATAGAATGCTACAACAATCACCCCCTCCTCCAATAAATTCATACCGATTTATGAATGAGCAAGAAGAAGAAGGGCAGCTAATAATGCAAATTGACAACCAACACACAATCCAACAAAATTTAAGCAACAACGAAGATGAAGAAAATATAGAATTAATAGCAGTAACATCAGATACAATTGATAAAATTGCTAAAACCTCTAAGAAATCAAGAAAAAGAGTGAGGGAAAAGTTGAAAGAATCTCCACTATGTAAAATACTTAGGCATGATGCACTGCCTGAGGAAGTAAGAGTAGGATCAATTTTTGAGACCAAGGAAAATATGACTAAATTTTTCTACAGCTTGGAGATAACCCAAAAGGTTGAATTCACAGCTGTTAGATCATGTTCAAAGAGATATGAGCTGAAATGCATGAGGAGCAATGTGGTTGGATTGTGCGTGTTACCAGAATAAAAAATTCCACACTTTTCAGGGTGATAAAATATCATACTAACGATGAATGCTCAGTTGATGCAAGAAAATCAGATCAGAAGCATGCTACATCAAATTTTAGAACATGTTCGAGACAAAAAGATAGAGGTTACACCAGCCTTTGTAGAAAAAGAAATGAAAAAGAAATTTGGAATTGACATTGGATATCACAAGGCATGGCGTACTATTCAAAAAACTATTGCTTGCATAATGGGAACACCGGAAGAGAACTACCATATTCTTCCTTCATACCTACAAATGATGGTGCATAGAAAATCAGGAATGTACACAAGCATAAAAAGAGATGATCAGAATCGGTAAGCAAAACAAATACCAACCATCAGCCTAAATTTAAACTTCACACCTTATGATTTGTTTTTTTGTGTTTCACTGTACATGTTTTGTTACATGTTCTTTGCTCCATCAGCATCAATAGCTGGTTGGTCCTACTGTAGACCTGTTATTGCAGTAGATACAACGTTTTTAAGGTCAAAATATCGTGGCGTTCTATTTGTTGTTGTATCAAAGGATGCAAACAATCAAATATTTCC
>MDKI01195905.1:0-19730 GCA_005239505.1 Nicotiana paniculata | reverse complement strand
TAGGCTTGAATTTGCGAAAGTTAGTTTTTGGCGATTTCCGGTCGGTAGTGGAAAATAGGCTATCAGGGTGGGAATGGGATTCCGGAAGTTGAAGAAGGTTCGTAATGTCATTTTGGATATGTGTGCAAAATTTCAGGTCAATCGGATGTGTTTTGGTTGGTTTCAGCATCATCGGCGAAATTTAAAAGTTTCAAAGTTCATAGGCTTGGATTTGATGTAATTTTGGTGTTTTCGTGTTGTTTTTGGTATTTCGAAGGCTCGAATAAGTTTGAATGATGTTATGGGGTGTGTTGGTAGGATTGGTTGAGGTCGCGGGTGCCTCGGGCGTATTTCGGATGCTCAAACGGGCACTTTTTGGCCTTAAGAAGTCTGTTGTTTTTTGGTGTTTTAGCAGCAGTGATTTCTTTACTGCAATCCCGTGAATTCATCCGCGATCGCGTAGAGAAAAAGAGCGGGGTAGGCATTTTGTTCTATGTGATCGCGTGGTTAGGATTGCGATTGCATAGGTTGGTCAGGTAAAGCAATGCGATCGCGTGGGCTTTGGTGCGATCGTGTAGAGGTTCTGAGGCGCGTGGGTGGGATGGAGAGTTGTTCTATGCGATCGCGTGTGATGGTATGTGATCGCATAGGGTGGGCTGGTCAATGCATCACGAACGCATCCCTGGGTATGCAATCGCACTGAAGGGGGCATAAGTGTTGGGCAGAATGTTTTAAAACCCATGGTTGCGAAATTTTCACCACTTTCCTCCATTGATAAACGAGTTGAGATCTATTTGAGAGGGGTTTGAAGAAGAAATCAAAGGGTCTCACTTGGAGGTAAGGTTTCCAACTTCATAACTCGTTTTTATATCGTTTTCTAAGCAATTAAATTGGAGAATTGTTGAAATTAAACCCAAAATTTGGGGAAGATAAGTGCATGGAATTTGGAATTTTCTTTTGAGGATTTGAGTGGGCAATTTTGTAGTGTTCTTGGTATGTATAGAATCGTGGGAGGGCGAGGATTCTAGTGATGTAAATTTTATCGAATTCTGAGACGTGGGCCCGGGCTCGGGTTTGGTCGAATTTCGAGAATTGTGTCTAAATTGATGATTTTCGATTGAGTTGTGTTCCTTTAGCGTATATTGATGATGTTAATTTGGTTTTGGTTAGATTCGGAGAAATCGGGAGCCAGTTTGAGGGTCAAGAGCATCGCGGATTAGTATTGTGGCCCGGTAGAGGTAAGTAATGGTTAAAAATCTTGTCCTGAGGGTCCCCCGACTTCATATTTCTCACTATTTTTAGAATGGCGCACATGTCGGATGATGAGTATGTGGCGCGCACTGATTCTGGATTGGACTTGGTCCTCTCCGCGGCAACTATTGAGTTGCGTATTTTACTCTAAATCATATGTTAAATTGTGTTCTAAAGACTATTGCTATATTTGGGCTATAAGCCATGTTTGGGGCCTCGTGCCGACTTGTTTAGACCCCTTGGGGGCTTTTTACTGCTATTTCCTCACTGTTGATTATGATTTACACTCAGTCATGTTGTGCTTAACTGTTTTCGAAACTCAGGCTTATTTACAGTACTTTGAGATATAAAATGATTTTTTGGGTCGAGTACCCCGTTTTACTGATATGCTCGAGGGGATTTTGAGAGGTTCTGACTGAGTGAGGCCGAGGGCCTGATTGTGAGGATATGATACGCCACGAGGTGGCTTGATATTAGCGCTTGGGCTGAAGGAGCCCCTCTGGAGTCTGGACACACCCCCAGTGAGCGCAGGTACCTACTAAGTGCGAGTGATGAGTGTCGAGTGTCGAGTGATGAGTGATTGGGAGGCATGAGTGACAGTGAGGTTGCCCCAGGGGCTTATACTGACTGGCTGTGAGGTGCTGAGTGATGTTCTGCCCGAGGGGCGATGTATGATTCATGTTTTGCCTGAGGGGCTACTTATGATTTATTTCATTTTACACTAAATCTTTCGGCTATTTTTATTTCTGAAATTGTTGAAAAACACATTTTTCAAAGGATTTTTCTGAAGAGGGTTTTAAGGCATGATGATTTCATATATATATGTATATACTGTTAGAAAGAAAGGTTGTGCATATTGTGAACTGATGATATTGATTTTTATGTGTTTCTTGCCGCTTAGACTTGATTTATTTTCATTACTACTGAGTTGGCGTACTCACATTACTCCCTGCACCCCTGTGTGCAGATACAGGTGTTGATACTGAGTGTTAGCCATCTATTCCTTGCGGAGCCGGAGTTCGGGATATAGAGGTAGTTGTTCATCGTCTGCAACATCTCTGTTTTCCCTTCTTTTGTTGTATTTAGCTATTCGTTCGGAGATTTTGTAACATAATAGCAGACTTGTTGGTATACTTCTTAGATGCTCATGACATGTTGACTCCGGATATTGGGGATGGTTTAGACTATTTAGCTGTTTATTTTTCCTAATGAATTCAGTAATTCTATATACTTTATGAAATATTTGAAAATGGTTGGGATTTTGGAAAGAAACTGTAATTATGTGATTATTGGCTAGCCTAGTTCCATTATATGCTTCATCACGGCCGGCTTAGGATTGGGGGTCGTGACAGATTCTTAGTTAATTTTAGTTAGAAATCATATAAATCTCAATTGTTGATTCTCTTGGATAGAGGTCAAGCTAGAAACTATGAGAATACTATTTAAATCCAATCCATGTGGATACAATATTATACTATATTATATTTGATTAGCGAGCATAATTCAAGTGTATGTTTCGAGCTCGTCAGTAAGTCAAGAGAATGAGATATAGGGGACAATAACATGATATCCAAATAAACAACGCATCGTGGACAATTTCAAATCATATGGAATATAATACACATGTCAAAGCATAAATATGCTACTATCAAACAAGTCAAGGACGCCTAGGAATCTCATTTTTCTTCTCCCATTTTTTTAAAATTCTAACCTACTCTAAAAATAAAAAACTACTATGCGGTTCAACTACATCCCATGAAAAAGAACTGAGGCACAAAGAAAAACCACAGGGGTTTATTACTTCCTAAACAATACTAAAAGATATATTTTTGTATTTTTTAAATTTGTTTTATTTGTTATATTTGGTTAGACTTTAATCGCTCGAATTTTTCTAATTGTTTCTTCGATTTTCTGTATTTTTTCTTTGCCTTTTTTCGTAATTTTATTTCCAATTAATTAATGCCAAAATAGAAAAAAAACTAATCTAAAGCTAGACTACTAAAAATAAAATAAGAAGCTAAAAGATACATTTATACTAATGTACAAACCACAGAGAATTTCCCACCCAACACTTAAAGCACGCAATGTCCTTGGTGCATATAAACGCAATAATAATCTAGAAGGGTAGTAAGAAAACTCCGGGGATATTCTTCACCATCCTCCTCATTTAAGCACGTTAGTGTCATTCGATCAACCAGTTCACATGTAAGCACAATGTATGCACCATGCTTTTAACAATATACCCAGCTCCAGTGAGCCACCCCACACTTAAAAGTTCATGTTAATTAAGCTACTAGTGTATCGATCTTGGAGACTTGGGCTCCAATTGGGACAAAAAGTGCCTTTGAGGCATTTTAACACACAAGCATACACTTGGCGTGCACTAGTTAGAGGTAAGATCTTGTGTGAGTCAGGGATTGTCTCACCCTCCCAAGTTGGCTTGGGATCTGAGTGTAAACACTCGTTCAAGCAGTAAGAATATTAATCATGTGGGGTTCATGGAGGTGTGTGTGCTTGTGCGTGTCATGAACCAAATCCACTAGTAGTAATGGCACTCAACCCAACCCGCTAGATAAGCCAACTAACAGTCAACACAATTCAAATTGGAATAATATTGGGATCGATAATGAAATAGTTGAACTCTATTCAATAAGCCAAAGAGTGGTAGTACCAGTAATGATCCACAAATACTTAGATTAACAAAACTGATATGAAATAAATACAACATAGTTTGGAATGTACATAAACAGAAGCCAAATTTGCAGCTACCAAGGGTAAGTGATAGCTATATCCGGAACGCATGTACGCCTTTAATTCCATCTCTCTTCACCCACAACATCTTAGCTCATAGATCTGCACGCAAAGTGCAGAAGTGTAGTATGAGCACAACCAACCCCATATACTCAATAAGTGTCATAACTAACCTCGGCAAGCTAATAGAAGCAAGAATTATAAATGATACTCGCTATCACCTGTATAGATCATAATTCCAGCACTTATAGAATAGAAAATATAATCAAATCATGAACTCACAGATAAAACCACATTGGTGCTCTCATCTTTCTCAACGGATTCTCCTTAGTCAACAATCCAGCAAATAAGTAAGATATGCAAATAAATCAGGTAACATCCAAGAAAATTGCAAGTAAAGATGAAATGCAATAACTAAATATGAACTAGTTTCAGTGCGCAACCTAATCCAAATAGAATTCACATCACGACTATCAAGCCCACAGAATCTTAGTAACCGAACCAAACCAATAACCAGCTCTCCCAGAGCTCACTCAACCAGAAACCTGTCAGTTTCTGACAATCCGCGTGTACACCATCAAGAGAGAAACATGAGAAGGTGACCCTAAAGGGATGGATCCATATCCACACGCTGCACAAATAACTCACGTGTTAATAATATCAACCGCACAAACAACTCACGTGCTACATGGACAAATCACGTGCCAATAATACCAACTGCATGGAAAACTCACGTGCCAATAATCACAATCCACCCATCGTGGTCACATTCTCAACATCACAATCTTCTTGGCGTGGTCACAGGCATAACAACATAATTAACTTGGCGTGGTCACAGGAATAACAACATAAGCTGCCTGGCGTAGTCACATTCATAACAACACAATCTGCCCGGCATGATCACATGCATCCAGTCCAAATCATATCACATAGAAGCAAATATACAAGAATACATGTATATAATCATGAATATTAGATTTCATGCTCCTGGATTGGTATAAATGACATGCTAAGGTGTATGCATGACCACAGTGTACTATCATAGCTCAAATCAATAATTTCATCACGGAAATAACAATTACCAAGTTCATTCAAAGGATTAGCCTATATGTAACCTCAAACATGGATCATATAGCTCACATCAGAGTTATAAATATGAGAAACATCACAGCATAAAGCTTAACAATCAATTTAAGGCATGCCATAGCCTAAGCACTACCTCGAGCATGGATAAATACCCCGGTGCATGCATATGGGCTCTAACCCCACACAAATGTGCACCCATAGCACGTAACTATCACAAATAACTCAGGAAACTAGTGCCTCAATCAAGTTTAGGTAAGATACTTACTTCAAGCAGGCCAAATCAAATACTGAGCAAGCCAAACAATACTTGAGAATTGCCAACCTGCACTAAACAACCTTTGAACGGCTCAAAACTAGCCAGAAGCAACTCGAAAAAATTAAATAATGCCTTAGGAAACAAACGCAAACGGTAAAGGTTGAATCTTTAATATAAACGCAAAGTCAACCAAAAATTCAATCTAGGCCCGCACTCATAACCCCACAAACCTTACAAACTCTGATAACACATTCGAATACGAGTTGAACAATACTAATTTCATCTAATTTCTGTCACACCCCAAACCTGAAGAGGCGTGGCCGGCACCCGATGCCATACTCGACCCGAGCGTATCACTCAGTAACTGTGAACTCTAGAGGGGTAACCCTCAACTTATACCGATGAGGTCATATTGTCTGAAAATAACGCCTATGTCATCTATGGGGTAAACGTACCAAAAGCCTGATATATATAACTATGCAGGCCACCGAAGTGGCCATGAACATCTACCGATATACAAAATATACAGGATTCGTCTACAAGCCTCTAGAGATAATTGAATTGTACCATGTTCGGGAAAGGGCCTCGACCTACCCATTAAACCTGTATATATAAAATGGACTCCAAGGTCTAAACCTGGTAACTCGAGGAAGTGGAGCTTACCAACCAAGCTGATGTTTGACTCTGTCTGCTGGGAGGGTCAGTGTAACTGTCAATGAGGATTTGCAGGCATGAAATGTAGCGTCCCCAACAAAAGGGACGTCAGTACGAAATAATATACCGAGTATGTAAGGCAATAGAATAACTGAAAGTTGAAATTGAACTGATAATATATAATTGAAAGTAACTGGGAATCAAAGATAATCTGAAGATATGCTTACCTATTGATAGTGACTCAACTCTCTCAATATAGCAAGTAAAATAGTTGTCCGGCCTTATAAGGCTTGGTATGTATAACTACTATGCCATAGTAAGCTCGCTCATAGGCGCTCGGCCATACTAGGCTCTGTATCTCGGCCATTCTAGGCTTGCTCATAGGCGCTCGGCTATAGTAGGCTCGGTATATAACTCACCATTTGATCAGAGGTTGCCCAATAGGGGCCTGCGCATTGATTATAGCTCGATGGTGGTGAAAATACTGTAATACTGTATATATACATATATAAACTCTCTACTCTCTTGGCTGACAGAAGACAAAACTAAACTGAATATGAAGTCCCGATAAGGGAGAATACTGTAGCTTATGAGACTATGAAAATGTACATAAATTCAGGAATATTAACTTCTCTTTATGTCTCGTTATCAAACACATGTAGTTAATGGATCATGCCAAAATGAAAGAAAGGTTTAGCCTTAACATACCTTAACTTTGTTGAGTACTTAATACCTTCAAAGCAATTCTTCAAACAATTCAACTCAATCTACCACAACATAAGGAGATTCATAATCAGTTATGAGTAAAGGCTAAGTCTGCAACTTAAACTAGTAGCTCGTTTACGTAAATTTGGGCAGCATCTCCCCCGTAACAAGGCCCTCCTCCAACACCATATGCCAACAACACAAAGAACAGAATACTAACAAATTGTATGCATCATTGTCTAACCTTACCTCCATGGAAATATACCACAAACATGCCTCTCCTTTTGGAAGTAGGTGATGCACCTACTTGTCACCTACCATCCTGTATAATCGCAAAAATATGAATAGCTCTCTACTCCAATGTTGTATCAATGAAAGGTTTAATCCGTTGGAAACTAGAATCGTAGATCTTCAATTTGGTAATCATCCCGTAATTCTAAGTACATTGGGAGAAATGCTCAGATATATTTTACCTAATTTTCAACAAATTTATGAATGTAACTAGCGATGACCTTTTCCAACTTTTGTTCCAAAACTCGCTCGACTTCAAAACATAACACACGAATATCATACTATTAGAATAACTCATTACATTATCTCTTTATAATGTAAAGAACCCTAGTCTCACCCTAAAAGTACATGTTATAACATTCCAACTTTTCGACTTTCGACGAAACTTATTTTCTTCAATTTATTTAGCTTCTAAGCCTTCATACATTCTTGGTACTTGGTATTCATGATCTTAAATATTTGTAACCTCCACGTTAACATGATAAACTAACTTTAATATGATTTCATTTCTGATCTTACATCAATTGACTTATGACATACTCGTATGTACGAAAACATGGGGTGTGACAATTTCGACTCTGAATTTATGTTCAAAACTCAATTATTCTCTTTAGAAATGTTTTTGATAAAACACACAATTCTCCAATAAAAACATGGATAAATTCACAAATTAACTAGTGTAATCATGTTAAAATACAAAAATTGAGGTTATATACTAACCCTCATGAAAATACAAGAAGAACGTCGTGAAAATCACCTCAATCGGAGCTCTAGAACTCAAGATATGCTCAAAATACCAAATGAATGTAGTCTGATTTTTTTTATACACAGGGATTTCTGCTTTTGCGCCCAAAAATCCGCACATGCTATTTTCCAGCTATCATTTCTGCTTTTGCGGACCACTTTTTGCACATGCGGGGTCGCAGATGCGGACCCCACTTCGCATCTACGAAGCACCAGCAACAATTAACTTCTCTGACACTCAAATAGGAATAACTCCCTCATACGATGTCCAAATTCGACGATTCTTTTTGCTATGGCTTCTTAATTACGATACAATCAAAACATAATTTGGAACTAAATTTTTTAATGTGTTACCATTTATACTTGAATAAACGATGTCTAAACATAAAAAATGAGTAACCCAAACGTATATGAAACTCACCCGACCCATCGGGACCCCGTCCGAACATACCAATGTCCCAAAACATAATACGAACCTTTTCGAGACCTCAAATCTCACATAACAACATTAAAACCATGAATCGCGCCTAAAATCAAACTTAATGAACTTTTAACTTCTAAAACTCATGCCGAACCATATCAAATCAACTCCTAATGACGTCAAATTTTGCACACAAGTTTCAAATGACATAGAGAACATATTCTAAATCCCGGAACCACAACCTAAAGTCGATAACATCGAAGTCAAGTCCTAGTTAAACCTATGAACTTTCCAAATCTTCAACTTGCCAACTTTTGCCAATCAGCGCCAAAACCTTCTAGAAAAATCCAAATGCAACTTCGAGCATATGCCCAAGTCCAAAGTCACCGCCCGGACCTAATCGTACCATCAAAACTCAGATCTGAGGTCAAATACACAAAAGTCAAACTTGGTCAACTCTACCAACTTAAAACTTCCTATTTAGGAATCATTGTTCCAAGTCGATTCTGAACAGCTCAAAGATCAAAACCAACGATACACGCAAGTCATAATGCACCATATGAAGCTATTCATGACCTCGAACCACTGAACTGAATGCAAATGCTCAAAACGACTGGTCGGGTCATTACATTCTCCCCCACTTAAACATACGCTCGTCCTCGAACGTGCCAAGGGTTGTTCCAAAGCCATCAAATTACCATTTAACCTCCTCATACACATACCCATGGGTGATCCCATGTTACCCCACTCCATATAATCTTCACAACACAACCTAGCTAATATTTCAACCTTATCCCATATACATTATAATCAAATCTCCAACATCGTATAAGACCTGATTCTCGCATCTATACACTGTGCAAGTCTGAACAAGCTGTATCAAGTCATAATCATAACCCAAGATATAATCGCATGATATACTACATAACCCAGATTCTCATAGAAATAACTTCCGACCATAATAGCTGCTAAATAACAAACCTAGTACCGGTATCAAACCTCATATCAAACAAAACCTTCTTATAAATCTTTCTACACTACCAATGATGAAAGGAACATGCAGAATCTCATAACCACTCATCATATCAGCAAGTCGTGTAGCTTTCTCGCCAGATAAGAACCATTTCTAAATTCTAAGCTGACTAGAGACATTATTCTTCCAAACATACCTCAATCAAATCCGATAGCACTTATTCCAGGTCCAATAACCTCAACTCATCCAATATAAGTTGTTCAACCAACATGCCACACCAATAGATCTATAGCAACATATCGTGAAATCAGTGCACCAAAGAGGAAATAACTCAAATATACCCAAAACGGAAAGAGAATCAAATCAGAGAACAGTTCTGCAAGCTCTACAGATACCACAAACGCACTGTTATGAACCCATCACACAAAGGAGAACCAAACCATATAGGATAAACACAAAGTATCATATCCCAACATAACTCTATAGCGATGCGCGATCCAATCCAAACATTGGTCCACATGAAAGACCTCGAACCATGATGTTCATAATCAACAACCATATGAATATCTACAACAAATACAATGTGCGTGATCATAAGCATAGAGAAATGGATAGCAAAATATACCATAAACAGGAAAAACATAACAAAGGCGCAATCAACCATTCAACACCCCAAGAACTATCTCACTCGAATTTCACCACAAAGCCCAAACAAAACCGCATCATGAGTGTAAATAGTCAACATTCTCACAACCCATCGTAGCATAACCGAGCAACACCCCGAACATATCATGCATGAATAAGACCAATTCTAACCGATGACACAACATTCAATAATAATATTGCTGAGTAAACAAATTTGATTCGGTGGAGAATGCATATCCTCAATGGGCCTACCGGTGGCCTCCAATTCAATTTGAATCCTCTCAAAATAGATTAGATGACCTTCGAAAGGTCCACAATAACCCATCCACAATACATACACTTAATCTTCAACCTCTTATCATGCCTTCAAAGTTTGTAACCAAGGAACAACCTGCCTCTAAGAACCCTTCTGGTCTTCAAATCCCTAGAATACACCGAATCTCTAAGTTCGATCCCAACTTCACCACTCATAAGGCTAACACGTCCCTCATACACAATCATCTCGCGAGAAATACTTCCATAACTGTTACATGCTACACATCCAAAATCTAAACATCAATAGTCGATCAACTATGCAATTATTGTAATACCAGTCAAGCATCTGCAAGTCAAAGCACAGTATGCCTTTCTAAAATACATACTTTCCTCGAGTGATATCAAAATAGTGCCAGTATTCTTCTAAACATCTGAAATTATTCATGTTGTCTAAAACTCATGACCTTCCCTTCAATATTGAACCACAAACTTGCACATGCAAATCTCAATCCCACTAGGTGAGAGGTCTTTCCACCAATCAAGCAGCAAATGTGGGATGTTTTGAACCATGCCGAACCTGGGGACTACGTGCCTCATTTCTACAAAACAAATAGAATTAGCCCTTTCCCCCTCCGAATTTGACTATTTGCACATTAATGATCAGTATACCAGCATGTTTTCTCCAAATAATGCACATATCGTGATGGTGTCCATTAGGATTATGGAAATCCCGGCGGACTTTGGACAAGGCTTGCCTTAGCGGGTTATCACGCGGACAGCATTCTAACCCATACTAGGTTTGGACATGATGCATGCATAGTTGATATTGGAGTGGGGTTTCTAGAAAAGTATAGACCGGTACCCTCAAGCGAATAGCTCGAGCGGGAAAGGCACGACACCATCGACTGCACCGCTGATCGACTAGTTTTACCGCAAATAAACCTTTCCAAATTTAAAGGGTGATTTCGGAAGAGAGCGGACACTCATTAAGTACCGCTATGGTATTTAATTGGGCACAAGTGGAATATGGTGTGGATCATGCTTTATCCAAAGGTAAATAACACGTTGTCAAGTATTTTCATGATAAAACATGTGAAAACAATAAATGCAGTATTAATATGAAACATAAAAGACATAAAAAGAAATAAAAACAAGAAGAAGTTAGTTCGTGTTATATGGGAATTGTAATAAAGTAAGTGAGGGAGCAAGGGTGGGGGCAGACATGATGTAGCAGTTTCAAAATGACTTAGAGCAAATAAGTACGACTAGAAAAAAAAAGAATATGCATGTTATAGCCAATTTGAGAAAACAAGGGGAAGAGAAGGGAAGGGAAGGGATTTGAATATTAATACGAACTCAAACAAAGGGAGAATAGGAGAAGGGCGTGCATGTAGTAATAAAAGGAGAACCGGAGCGGGATGTTAATGTGCCAGCAAATAAGAGAAAAATGAAGCACGTTTATCAGAGAAAACTAATTCACATAAACCAAATTTGCTATGGTATGAGCCTAAATATCCCCAGTAGAGTCGCCATGTTTCCGCGCCCCTTTTTATCACGAAATCGGGTTTTGACATGTGACATCTCTTTTAAGGACGTATTAAAAGAGGAGAGTCACCACCTAACGGTTTAAGGTGCGTTAGGGCACCTATTTGCATATGACTCAGGTTTGACTAGTTTGCATCACCAGAAAGCGGGGAAGCTCGAAATTAGCTCGAAGAGAAGGTGTTAGGTACTCTTCGAGGTCCACAATTGTGGGTCCTGGCCGAACTTGAATTATATGAATTAGTCAGATAAACAAAGATAGAGAAAATCAAGAAGTTTGGGAAATTATTATTAAAAGACCTTGAGTAGATGCAAACACTTGATCAAAATGTAAAAGGGGAATAAGATGGGGGGTCCTAAGTTTTTTAGCCTAAAGGATCACCCTGTACAACATAAATAATACTTTGTAACTCCCTCAAGATAGGGTGTTCCTCGTATTATTCAGCGTGTACAGACTATCATCTCCTGCTACCCGATTACTATCTTTAAGTTATTACCTAAAGCGCACTAGTTGATTCTAAATCGTTCCTTATGCGTGCACTACTCGTCCCATACCTATGGTCCATGAGGCATTAGACCTCTATTTTTTGTGGTTCTAGACTTACATAGGCTGCTCATAACATGTCAAAACTAGGCGACAATTCAAAACAAATAGGATTGCAATTAAGACAGTTAAAGGATCAAGTTATCCTCCACAATTTGACAAAAAATGCACGCAAATAGATTTCTACGTTTAGACAGTTTCAGAATTGAGGAAGAGTGAAGTCATTAAGCTCTATAGACATGGCTTCTATATGATCTAATCCAAATATGCAGGCAGTTTCATATGCGGGGCACCACTTTAGACTTATGATTTCTAAATTACCAGTTTGTGAGTATCTGATACTGCTAAGTTGTTTATTGAGATAAGTTAATAAACCTATAGGCATGATCTCTAAGTGGTTTACACAGTAAGGGACAATAAAAATTATTAAATGCTCAAAATTACTCGTGCTTCCTAATAGTCACACGGCTAAGCAATAAAACAGCGTTTGAAGAGTTCAGCATCAGTACTTTAGAGCGAGTGGTAATATCCTATAGACATAATTTCTAAAGATTGGCGATTGGAATCGATTTTTTTATATCTAGCTCCTATAGGCATGTTTTCTAGGTGCAATAGCAAATTAAATAATTAAAATCCTAAAGGCATGATATCTAATGAACATGGTGCAAATTGAAGAGTAGTTATTAGCATTTATTTCCTCTAGGCATGATGTCTAGCGACACATAGCAGTAGACGTGGGGATAAATGGAGCATTTATGCTTTGATAATATCCAAGTTGTGTGAGTGTGTGATTTCCGTAATGGCATGATTTCTAATAGTGCACGAAGGAATTAGAATGACACATATAGCAGGTTGGATAGCAAATAGATCACATAAATCCTATAGACATGCTTTCTACCCTTTTCACACAAGCATTAGAATATAACCATTTCCCAATTTCACTAACACCCCAATTGTTTATTACAGACCCAATAATCAATGTAATTACAAAAGTTGTACAAGCAATAATAGCAGGCCCAAATCAGGATCAAAGTGATACCCAGTCTTGTCTGGGCCTTCGACAACTCTTTCTTCACATATAGCATACCCAGATTCCAACAGAGGACTATATTCTTCAGCATAGCCCAAAAATCATAGAGGAACTCAAACCAAACCAAACATCCATAGATTGACCATATGATCCGACACAGAATCACTTAAACAAATCAATTTGCATATTCACTAGATAGAATGGGGAAAGAACAGAGTACCAGAGATAGCTCAAGTAAGGAGAGTGTCCAAAGAACCCCAAGTCCTAGTGTGTCAAAGTTCACAAGGGTCTCGAATGGACCCCGAGCAGTGCTTACACTAGGGAGGTCAAATAGAGGAAGTCTTAGTGGCCTTGGCTTTCAGCCGGCCAAGAATTATAGATTCAGAGTAATATAGGTAACAAAAGAGAGTGAGAGAACTACAATTAAGGGACAAAATTTGAAGAGATACACTTGTATTTTAAAAGGAAGTCATAGCAAAGTTGTCTAAAACACAGAATATTCTAGTTAAGAAGATCAATAAGGCTTAGAGGCAAGTTCAACACTTTTAGAAAAAAGTAGCATATTAGTAGAAAACACAATTTAGAGAGTTAGAGAAGAGTCAAGATTCCTGGGATTGCAAGATTAATATACAAAGGTGAGTAACACCAAACAGGTCTAGGTAGAGTACAAACTTAAAGAGTTTAAAGCCTAGGAGTCCTAAGTATCCATCACAAATATCTAAAGACAAACATGCTAACTTACATTATGAAACAAAACAGTATCAAATATGGTAAGGAAACACAAGTTGGGATAGCTACTCTAAAGTCTCAAATAGTCACTAAAAGGATATGTAATCAAGTAAGATAAAGACATGTTGAGTAACACAATAGCAAGAGGGCAGTCACAGATTATAACACACTACAGATGTGAGGCAGTCATTGCACGAATTCAGCATAGAGTAGGGAAGAAAACTCATGTCAAACAGTAATGTAGGCATTCAGGTACCAATACATCAAGCTAAATGAACTTAAGAAGGTCTAAATTATTCAAATGAAGCATATTTAAATAACATTTCTCGAAACTGGGAAGTTTAGGTAAAAATCAAATGCTAAAGAGGTTCATATCATAATACAAGTTAAAAGCTAGCAGAGTTACACATGAAAATAGCCCCAGAACATATTAAGCCATGAATTTCAGAAGTATGCAACCCATAGACACATAAGAATGAAATTGTAAAGGCCAAGTAACTTACTAGTTAAACGGATAACAAGAAAGAACAAAATTCCACAGTATTCCAAATATGAACGCAGAGCAAGAACCAAAAATCTCAGTGCGTCAAAGTTCCCAAGGTCTTCAAATGAACCCTGGGTAATGCTCGTACCAAGAAAAGTTGAAAAATCAAATTTCGGTGGCCTTTGGCATTCAGCCGGCCAAGAACCAGAGTATAGAACAAGAGAATTAGAGAACAAAGAGCAATAACTTCAGTTTTAAGTGAAATTTTTAACGATTAAAAGTCTGTCCAAAAGGGGAATAGGGAGGGGTTTATATATTAGTAGATATTTAAAGAACAAAAATGGAATAGAATCAATTAAGCACAAATAAGGAAAGAGAATATCATATACGAATCAAAAATCAGTAAAGGAGATGGAGAGACTCAAACCCTAATTGGGTTCAACCGTCTGAAACTCGACCCAAGAGTGTAAATTGCTCTTTATTGAGCGCATATAGACGGAAAACCGCCTAAGATCCAAAGACCCAAGTCGTTCCAGTTCGATCTCGGAAGTGATTCTTGCCAAATGTGATGACCCAAAGGGTCATCTTGTGATTTAGGACTCTATTATGTGATGGTTAACCCTAAAAATACTATTTTTTCACCTATCACAATTTGCGTGCGCAGTCCGGGCGTAATTCCGAAAAGCCTTTATGTGGAAAATTGAAGAAACAATGATTTTTGGCTTTAAAAATGATTTTTAGTTGACTTCGGTCGACGTTTTGAGTAAACGGACCCGGACCCATGTTTTAGCAGTCCCGGTGGGTCCGTATTAAAATATGGGATCTGGGCGTATGCTCGGAATCGAATTCCGAGGTCCCTAGCTCGAGATATGAATTTTTGACTAAAATTGAATTACAGAAAAGCAATGATTTCTAAAGAATTTGCTTAACATTCAACCTTGTTGGTATCGGGCCCGTACTTTGGTTACGGAGCACTGTACAGGTCCATTATGATTTTTAAACCTTGTCTGTGAAATTTGGTGAGAAACGGAACTGATTTGTCGTGATTCGGACGTCCGGTTGATAAAATAGAAATTTCACAGTGTTCTTGAGAATTTCACATGTTTTGGTGCTAAATTCGTAGTTCTAGGTGTTATTTTGGTGATTTGATCGCATGAACAAGTTCGTATGATATTCTTAGACTTGTGTGCATGTTTGGTTCTGAGCCCGGGGGGCATGGATGAGTTTCGGATAGGCTACAGAGTGAAAAGAAATTAGAAAGAATTGTTGGTGTACTTCAGGTCTGCAGATCTCACATTTGAAAGGTCTGGCTCGCAAATGCGAGCCTCACATTTGCGATGATGTTCCGCATTTGCGAGCAAAAGGGATGGGTTGGGTAGTCTCGCAATTGCGAGAACAGGACCGCATTTGTGGAAGGCTACTGTTTGCATTTGCAACATAATGCTTGCATTTTCGAAAGCTGCAGAAACTGCGAAGAGTTCGCATTTGCTATACTTTCTCGCATTTGCGAGCTTCACAATTGCGAAGCTCTGGTCGCAAATGCGACATTTGCAGCTGATGGGTCTCTACTTAGACAACATTTTTCTCATTTTTCAACATTTCAAAATACAAGAAACCCTCTAGGCAATTTTTCAAAGGTAACTTCTTCCCCAAACCGTAGGTAAGTGATTCTTAACTCATTTCTTTCAATCTTTCACTTCATTTTACAAGATTTCAACCAAAAATCTAAGGTTTTCATGGTGTAATTGGGGATTTTTCGGTAGAAACTAGGTATTTCGAAATTTGGGGATTTAGACCTCAAATTGAGGTTGAATTCCAAAACCAATTATATATCCGGGCTCGGGGGTGAATGGGTAATCGGGTTTTGGTCCGAATTTCGGGTTTGGACCAAGCGGGCCCGGGTATTGACTTTTTCAAAAATGAATTAAGTTGAACCATAGTTATCGTGGATGATTCCTAAGGCTTATTTTGAATCATATGGTTAGTAATTTGCTAGCTATTGTTGGATCGGAGGCTAACTTGAAAGGCAAGGTTGTGATTGAACGTTGAGTGATATTTGGAGCGAGGTAAGTGTTGTGTCTAATCTTGACCTAAGGTTTTAGGAACCTTTGAATTGTTTGTGATGTGATAAATCATGTGAGAGGCGTATACGTGAGGTGACAAGTACCTATGCGCCACCAATTTACCTGCTTTACCTGTTTTCTCCTGTTTTCCATTATATTGTTTCCCTTCTTGCTTTACATGTTACATGTCTAACTGTAATTTTGTGTTTAATTTTACATGTTGAATATTTGTTCCCCCGTAGGATTATTGCATCCCCTTTGTTTGGTTTAAACTGTTCTTATTGGCAATTTTCGTGATATCCTGGATTGGTCTCGCTAAGTAGTAGTAAATTCATTGAGTTTATTGTTTATATGGCTCCCTGTTGCTTTGTTCCAAATTTCAAGCGTTGGTAAGGGACTTATGTGAATTTTTATGAAACTTCCGTACATTGTGTGTATTATTATATGATAGGATCGGGTTGCACGCCAAAACAGGAGGAATAAGGGAGCACTAGTGTGATCGGGTTGCGCGCCGCGACACACACACACACACACACACACACACACACACATATATATATATATATATATATATATATATATATATATATTGGTGGGATCGGGTTGCAAACCGCAACACACACAAACACATATATATATTATTTATTTATTATCGTTGTTAAAGACGAATAATGGAGGATTGGTGGGACTGGGATGCGCTCTGCATCAATATATGTGATACGTATTCTTCTCTGACCATGTAAATTATTCTATGGTTTTGTATTCTGACTAAGGATTGGTTGTAGCTGGATGTTGATAAAACACAGAAGTGATGTATTTATTCTTGCAATTTTCGGCTTTTAAATTATATTGTTCTCCTCTTTCTTCCTTATTATTTATCATCTGTGTCTTATATTGTGAACGTCCCGCCGTAGACTCGTCATACCTTCGTCGAGGTTAGGCTCGGCACTTACCAGTACATGGGGTCGGTTGTACTGATACTGCACTCTGCACTATTGTGCAGATTTCGGAGCAGGTAGTGGCTGATCAAGAGTTTGGCTCAGGTTTACAGCTCGGATACCCAAGGTAGTCCTACTGGCGTCCGCAGGCCCTGGTGTCCCTTCTACATATCTTCTTTACTATTTTCCTTTACTTTCCAAAAACAGTTGTAATTTCTTTCAGGCAATTGATTGTAGATAAATCATAGAGAGTTCGTGAATTTTGACACCAGGTTTCTGGGTAGAAGTAATATGTAAATGACTTTGGTGTATATATATCTTTGCAATTATTCCACTTTATTTTGTCTGATCACTGCTAAACTAATAATGAATATAGATGGCTAAATAATCACTAACTTTGGCTTGTCTGGCAAGTGTGATCTTAGGCGCCATCACGATCCCGGCGTTGGGGATTTCGGGTCGTGACACCAAACTTAGGCAAGCACCTAAGCAATACCATAAATGGATGACAATAGTGAGAGAAGATGAATAGGGTAAGTGAATCAGCGATTGATTCCATTTTAGAGCTGGATTTGGAGAAGTTGAGAGATATAGCGGCTAGGGTTCGTAGAAGAAGAGAGGAGAGGATTCAAAGGCGGCTGGGAGGAGAAAATGGTCTCTAGGGTTTTGGAGTGGGGATATAAGGAGAAGTGGGGAAATATTTTGATCCGTTGATCACTTTTGATCAACGGCTGGGATTTGAGAAGAGTTAGGTCGGGTTTTGGACTGGGTTGGGAATTAGGGGTGTTTAGTTTGGGCTAGGTTTATTGGGCCAAGGGTTTTTGGGTAGTTGGGCTAAAGTCTGGGTAGTTTTAGGTTCAAATATTGGAATTGGTTGCAGTAATATATGCTTTGAAGATATGACGGCACTACTTATACGGCGTCCATGTTGACATCTACACAGATCACAAGAGCTTACAATACATCTTCAAGCAGAAGGAGTTGAATTTGAGGCAGCGTAGGTGGCTTGAATTACGAAAAGATTACGATGTCAAAATATTATACCATCCCGGTAAAGCCAATGTTGTGGCAGACGCTCTCAGTCGTAAGTCAATGGGAAGCTTAGTGCACATTGAGGCAAGTAGACAGGGGTTGACTAATGAGCTTCATCATCTAGAGAATATGAGAATTAGATTGTTAGACTCTAACGAAGGAGGGGTTACTGTACAGAATACATCAAAATCATCTTTGGTAGCCGAGGTAAAAGCACGGCAATATGAAGATCCTACCTTAGTACGATTGAGAGAGAGCATTCAACAGTGTAAAATTACGGCTTTTGAGATCAGAGCAGATGGGGCACTGAGATACTAGGGCCGGTTATGTGTGCCTGATGTGGCAGGGTTGAGAGAGAAGATTATGATTGAGATTCATCAATCCCGATATTCCATCCATCCCGGCTCGACAAAGATGTATCATGATTTTAAGGAGCAGTATTGGTGGGATAACATGAAGAAGTCTATTGCAGAATTTGTAGCCCAATGTCCTAATTTTCAACAAGTAAAAATCGAACATCAAAAACCCAGTGGATTGCTTCAGAATATAGAGATTCCGACCTGGAAATGGGAGGTGATTAATATGGACTTCATTATTGGATTGACTCGCTCTTATCATAAGTTTGACTCCATATGGGTGATAGTTGATCGACTTACAAAATGTGCCCACTTTCTGCCAGTTAAGACAACTTACACAGCTGAAGATTATGCAAAGTTGTATATCAAGGAGATTGTTAGGCTTCATGGTGTACCGATATCTATTATATCAGACCGAGGAGCGCAATTTGAGGCTAACTTTTGGAGGTGTTTTTAGAAGGGTTTAGGCACACAAGTGAATCTCAGCACTGCATTCCATCCACGGACTGATGGACAAGCTGAACGTACCATTCAAACACTTGAAGGAATGCTACGAGCATGTGTTCTAGATTTAGAAGGGAATTGGGATGACCATCTTCCACTTATAGAATTTGCCTACAATAATAGCTATCATTCCAGTATTAAAATGGCCCCGTACGAGACACTATACGAGAGGAGACGTAGATCACCACTTGGATGGTTCGAAGTCGGTGAAACAGAACTATATGCGCCAGATTTGATTCACCAAGCCATTGAGAATGTGAAACTGATACAAGAGCGGCTAAGGACGGCACAAAGCATGCAAAAGCCTTATTCTGATGTCCGAAGTCGTGATTTGGAGTTCGAGGTTGGTGATTGGGTTTTCCTGAGGGTCTCGCCAATGAAGGGTGTTATGCGTTTTGGGAAGAAGGGTAAGTTGAGTCCACGGTATATCGGTTCGTACAAAATTCTCCGACGAATTGGACAGGTTGCTTATGAGTTAGAATTTCCATCCGAATTGG
>MDKI01144079.1:0-27369 GCA_005239505.1 Nicotiana paniculata | reverse complement strand
GGCCTGATTGTGAGGATATGATACGCCACGAGGTGGCTTGATATTAGTGTTTGGGCTGAAGGATCCCCTCCAGAGTCTGCACACACCCCTAGTGAGCGCACCGAGTGTCGACTACCGGGTGCCGTGTGACGAGTGATCGGGAGGCATAAGTGACTGTGAGGTGCTGAGTGACTGATTGCGAGTGATGGTGAGGTATGCCCGAGGGGCTGATTATGAGTGAACTGCGAGGCATGCCCGAGGAGCTGATTATGATACATGTTTTGCCCGAGGGGCTACTTATGATTTTACTACTTTAACTCCGAGCTTATGAAATATGTTTTGTCCGAGGGGCCTCTATATGATTCATTTCATTTTCATACTAAATCTTTCGGTTTGAAGTTTTGGAAAATATACATTCTTCAAAGGATTTTTCTGAAGTTGGTTTTAAGGCATGCTGATTTCATATATCTATGTTATACTGTTGGAAAGAAAGGTTGTGCATCTTGTGATTTGATGAGATTGATTTTATGTGTTTCTTGCTGCTCAGACCTGATTTATTTTCATTACTACTGAGTTGGTGTACTCAGATTAATCCCTGCACCTTGTGTGCAGATCCAGGTGTTAGGGCAGGGTGAGCTGTCTATCTGTTCCAGAGATTCTCGGAGGTTTGCGAGGTAGCTACATGCGTCAGCAGTCCTGCTCCCTCTCCTGCTTACTATTATAGAATTTATTTTCGTTTGAGTTGTATATTTTATGTAGATGCTCATGACCAGTGACTTCGTGTTCTCGAGGGGTTGTATTTAATATTCTGTATAGCTTTAACTGTTTTATAAATGTTTAAAGGAAACCTATATGGGTAATCAGTATAGTAAAGATGTAAATGGAAGCTTATTATGATTCGAGTATAGTTTTGGCTGGCCTAGTTCCACGATAGGCGCCATCACGACTAACCTAGATTTTGGGTCATGACAGCTTGGTATCAGACCGCTAGGTTACATAGGACTCACCGTTCATGAGCAGGTTTAGTAGAGTCTTGCGGATCGGTACGGAGACGTCTGTACTTATCTTCGAGAGGCTGCGGAAACCTTAGGAAAATCTCACATTCTCAAATTCTTGTCGTGCGAATCAATTGTATCCAGCCAAGAGCGTAACTCTTGAATTCCTTCCATGTATTCGAACGCGCACGAGAGCGCTTGGTGTCAGCTGATAATCGACGGCTGTGGCTTCCATGGATGAGATGTCATTTTGGCATATTGGTAATGGGGCAGTCTGGAGGATTTGAGGCTGGATTCATTCTGTGGCTTGATTTCTGAGATTTTCGTTGTGTGGGCACATGTAATTGGGGACTTGTATGTTCGTTTGTGTTCTTATTGATGAGAGACTAGATGCCTATGTGGTGGGTGTGATTTGATGGTTAGATGTGTTCAGACTGTGAATTGTGTCAAAAGGATTGGCTGGAAATGTGGAAAGATTTATTGAGTGTTTGATTTCTGTCTCGATTTGGTATATGGCCTTGAGTTGTGAGTATGTTGGAAGACCTCTCATATTGTGTAGTTGTGGAGTGAAGCAGATTTTTCTGTTGGGTTATGAGTTCCTGGTGATGTCTTTTGAGCTGATCATTTGCCCCAGTAACGTTTATGTATTAGATTTACAGTGTATTCCAGCCGTATTAGCACTCCTTGTTATTGTATTCATTGATGGCGTCCTGGAATATTCGCGTAGCCAGGAGTAGCATACTCAGTATCTGAAGATGGCATTATAAGGATTCAGGGAGGAAAGGCTCTATGCCACTTCTCCGAGTGTGAATTCTGACTCGGTTCAGTAGAATTCTTGGGTCACGTGGTGTCCAGTAAGGGTATCCATGTGGTCAGACATGTGTGGGTAGAGCTTCTAGAAGCTCGAGATTTCTGTGACCACCGCTCTAGTGTTAGTTCTGCCATCAGCTTCAGGTTCTTACCGCGTATTGTGGTGCCTAGAGGGTAGGCGTTGGTTGTGTTAAGATGCAGGAAGGTATAGTAATTGCGTGATAGTTCTGGTCTTCAGAAGTGTATGGAGAGATAGCAGTTGAGGCTAAGCGGGCAGGGGTATCTCCTGCGGGTTGTCCCAGGGTGTGTGGTCCCTATGTAGTTCTGTAATAAGTTCTCTTCTACCAGTAAAATGATATATATTGTAATTGGAGTTTAGATCTCTTGTGGAAGTTGGCGTGACTGTTACAATGGTGAATGCGAGATTTGTATATGACTTGAGTTGTTAGACGAATGATGATTATTATGGGCATTGTGAGTTATTGTTTGTCTCGATCGTTGGCTTTGGGCCAAGTGGGGAGTCTGTTAATGCTAAGTTGATTGCATCTTTATGAGTGGTATTGGTTTCAGTTCGAGGTATATTGGTAAATCAGTTATGACCTGCCGGTGTGGGGTCTGGGGATGTCACGAGTAATGGAAATTTCTTCGATAAAGGTTGCAATGTACTTTGTTGGGTAATTGGGTTCTATTGAATCATTTATTGGAAGTTGTAAAAGGTGTAGTGTGTGCAGTGTATGAATTTGCTTGTGGCTTCAAGTGAGGGGATTACTTTCCTATTATGTTAGTGTGCAAATGGGTCAGGTCGATTCTGTCTAATTGGTCGGTGTGATTGAGATTTACGATAGAGGGTGTCAATACTTGTGGCATATCTACATCATCACGGGTTCTACATATCAGTATCAGGAAGGTGAAGGTAATGGCTTTAGATTCGTAGGAAGTCTCTTCGGGGTAAGTAATTCGAATGTGGTACTTTTGGGGATGTTTGAGAAAGTATTCGGCGGCTTATGAGCCTTAGACAGTATGGTTTTATGCTTGGGTCGCGTGTGGTGAGTCTGGGTTGAAAAATTTGTGGTATTACGGTAGGGAGAAGTATCAATTTGAAGGTAAGTCAGAAGTAACTTGGGTAAATAGGGCAACTTGGTAGTAGGTCGGATCGGCATGGTAAGGGATACGATTAGTTCTTGGGCATTCATGAGTGACGAGTTTTTTGGGTGTTTCTTAGCAATACTCTTGGATTTTTGGTGGCCTGCGTAGTTTGGTTGAGTTAGAATTCAGTCGTGATGGTTTGGTGTTGCGCAAATAGGATTTCGGATAGTTCCGGATGGTTTCTACCGCGGTTAAAGGTGCATATTTTCTTATGACGTGTAGTGAATTTGTTTCTATATAGGATCAAATGGAAGTTCTTGGCTAGTTGGGTACGTAGTTGCTTGTGGATTAGAAGGGACCATGGAGTTCCCGTATTTTTCCTAGGTTGGCATGGCGTGTGCGGTATGTTGGGTAGAGTTGAGATTTCCATATGTGAGGTCATGATTCGGTTCTGGAAGGGAAGTCATAAATTCGTAGGCAACATGGGCAGTTTCAGATGAATAGGTAGATGATATCACTAATTGGTGCGACTTGATGAGGCTATACATTTCAGAAAGAGCAATGTGTTTGAGTTAAGGGTACTTCATTGGTATCGCGGCGCCCTATTGTTGGATCGACTATTGATACTCAGGGTTGCTTGGTAAACGGAAGAATTATAGGGGTATCCCTCGTGGAATGAGTGAGTATTTGGGATGTGTTATATATTCGAGCGGTGGAGTTGTGATCAAATATGGTAATCTGTACGTTTCATGGACTTCGAGACTGAGAGTTCTCATAAATAGGATATTTTGTGGTAGTGAATTGTGAAAATGCGAGCAGAGCTAGTCGTATGTTAGTATGTACCATGATTTCGTCATTATGAACTTTTCGGTAAGTCATCTGTCTGTTGTGGGTGATCAGAGTTAATTTAGGGTCACTGGTAGGATGATATGGGTGTGTGTTATGCACCAAGTCGGAATTGTTGGCTCTGAATTTCTATTATTGAAGAAGGTACCATTCAATTTTGATTGAGTTTATTCATGTTCTAGACTGATCTATGAGTTACCCTTCGGTGTTGCGAGGAGTGGTGATTATTGGTTATATGCACATATGGTGCGGTTCTAATTGGGATTTATAGCTAGATTTGAGTAAGGTAAGTAATTGGGTGTTGCGGGATTGAGACGTGTTGGTTATATACCTTCTGTTTCAGGTGGCATGGTATCGTCTGGTTTCCCACGTGGTTATGGCAATGCACTTTGAGTACTTGATGTCGAATTTCGAATGGTTATTGATTTTGGGTAAGGTGTATTGAAGTATTTCAAGTGGACCAGAGTTGGATGAGATCGCACAATGTAGCGGAGTTATGTAGGGGTATGACCTTTGGTAGTGGATACATGTGTTTTTGATTTTTGCGGTGTGTGCCAGGATGTTAGTATGATATGGTGATGGTAATTGTTAATGGCAGGATAGTCCTCTCATGTGGATCTTTTATATAATTTGATTGCATTGGGATGTTGCTGTTAAGTGCAGAAGTTGCACATGTTTTTTCTTCGAATTGTATCGATGTGTCATATTATCAGGGTGTTCGTGATGGATGAGAAGAGGTCATTGGACCTAGAGTGAATATTTTCAGAATTTTCTACAGCATAGTTGGAAGGGTAAATATTGGGAGTCGGCTTAGAAATCTGTTATAATTCCTGTTTGGGAAGGAGGAGTTTCATGTCTAACTGATCGCACGAATGGTTGTTAGTTCTACGTGCTTCTTCCATCATCGACAGTATATGGAAGTGTTAGAGCGAGGCGTTTCTTGATAAGAGGTTATGTGCCGGTATTAGGTTGTTTTGAGCAGTTATTGAGGTTAAGAGTTATCGCTATGAGTGTTTGAGTCACGCGGTGTATTATGTGATTTCATCTTGGGTGCGTATATGGCTTGATTCAGCATGTTCAGACTTGTTCAGTCTATAGTTATGGAAATTTTGATCTTGTATATTATTTCAGAAGTGGGAATTTGGTTCTAAGGTTTATGGGCCAGGATTTGGATTTCGAAATTTCAACAGTATTGTGCTATTGGGCATATATGGGATAGGGTGACATCGGATCAACCCCGGGTATGTGCATGGTAAGCTACGTAACAGTTTGATAGTGTTGGGGAACAACTCTTGGCACGTTCGAGGACGAATGTATGTTTAAGTGGGGGAGGATGTAACGAACCAGCCGGTCGTTCAAAGAGTTTAGCCCCGTTTCCCTCGTTTTGCTTCATTTTAGGTGGTTCAGCTTCATTTATGTGTGTTGGGTCGGTTGGTTCGGGTTCAGAGTGGCCATGGTGAGAATTGAGGCATTTAGTCTCTCAAGATAGCCTAATAGTTGAGAAAGTCAACTGAGAGTTGACTTATTGGTGAACGAACTCAGAATGCGGATTTTACGGCTCGGATGGTTTCGTTAGGTGATTTGGGACGTAGGAGTGTGTTCGGAATGAAGTTGTGATGTCCGGTGTAGAATTAGGCTTGAATTAGCGAAAGTTAGGTTTTGGCAATTTTCGGTCGGCAGTGGAAAATAGGATATCGGGGTCGGAATGGGATTTCGGAAGTTCGAAAAAATCCGTAATGTCATTGTGGGTATGTGTGCAAAATTTCAGGTCAATCGGAGGTGTTTTGGTTGGTTTCGGCGTAGTTGGCGAAATTTAGAAGTTTAATAGTTCATACGCTTCAATTTGATGTAATTTTGGTGTTTTCATGTTGTTTTTGGTGTTTCGAAGGCTCGACTAAGTTTGAATAATGTTATGGGGTGTGTTGGCAGGATTGGTTGAGGTCCCGTGGGCCTCGGGTGTATTTCGGATGCTCAAACAGGCACTTTTGGCCTGAGAAGTCTGCTGTTTTCTGGTGTTTTAGCAGCAGTGAATCCTTCAATGCGATCGCATGGACTCGTCCGCGATCGCATAGAGTAAAAGAGTGGGGCAGGCATTTTGTTCTATGCGATCGCGTGATAAGGATTGCGATCGCGTAGGTTGGCCAGGTAAGGCAATGCGATTGCGTGGATGTTGGTGCGATCGCGTAGAGGATTCCGAGGCGCGTGTGTGGGGTGGAAGTTGTTCTATGAGAACACGTGTATTAGTTTGCGATCGCATTTAGTTCGCTGGTCTGTGCATCGCGATCGCGTGTCTAGAGTCACGATCGCAGTGAGGAAATTAAATGGCTGGGCAGAATGTTTTAAAGGCCATTTGTGCGAGAATAGTTCATTTTCCCCCATTATTGAACGAGTTGGGAGCTCTTTTGAGAGGGTTTGAAGAGGAAATTAAGGGAATCACTTGGAGGTAAGGTTTTAAACTTCATAACTCGTTTATATGTCATTTTCTAAGTAATTAAACCATAAAATTGTTGGAATTTAACCCAAATTGGGGAAGAAGGTTGCATGGAAATTGGAATTTTCATTTGAGGATTTGAGTGGACAATTGTGGTTCGATTTTAGTGTTCTTGGTATGTATAGAATTGTGGGAGGACGAGGATTCTAGTGATGCAAATTTTATCGAATTCTGAGACGTGGTCCCGGGGCTCGGATTTGGGAATTTCGAAATTCTTGTATAATTTGATAGTTTTCGATTGGGTTGAGTTCCTTTGGTATATATTGATGATGTTAAAATGGTTTTGGCTAGATTCGGAGTAATCGGGAGCCAAGTTGAGGGCAAGAGAATAGCGGACTAGTGTTGTGGCCCGGTGAGGTAAGTAATGGTTATATATCTTGTCCTGAGGGTATGAAACCCCGGACTACATATTTCTCAGTGATTTTAGAATGGCGCACATGTCGGATGATGAGTATGTGGCGCGCACTGACTTTTGGAATTGGACTAGGTCCACTCCGCGACAATTAATGAGTTGCATATTTTAATCAAAACCTTATGTTAAATTATGTTCTAAAGATTGTTGAAATATTTGGGCTATAAGCCGTGTTTGGGGCCTCGTGCCGATCTGTTTAGACCCCTTGGGGACTTTTTACTGTTGTTTTCCTCACTATTTGATGATTTCACTCAGCCACATTGTGCTTACTGTTTTCGAAAACAGCCTGCTTTATACTACTTTGAGATTTAAAAATGATGTTTTGGGCCGAGTACCCTGTTTTACTGATTCGCCCGAGGGGCTTTTTGAGTGGTTCTGCTGAGTGAGGCCGAGGGCCTGATTGTGAGGATATGATATGCCACGAGGTGGCTTGATATTAGCGCTTGGACTGAAGGATCCCCTCCGGAGTCTGCACACATCCCTAGTGAGTGCACCGAGTGCCGAGTGATCGGGAGGCATGAGTGACTGTGAGGTGCTGAGTGACTGATTACGAGTGATGGTGAGGTATGCCCGAGGAGCTGATTATGAGTGAACTGTGAGGCATACCCGAGGGGCTGATTATGATACATGTTTTGCCCGATGAGCTACTTATGATTTTACTACTTTCACTCTGAGCTTATGAAATATGTTTTGCCCGAGGGGCCTCTATATGATTCGTTTCATTTTCATACTAAATCTTTCGGTTTGAAGTTGTGGAAAATATACATTCTTCAAAGGATTTTTCTGAAGTTGGTTTTAAGGCATGCTGATTTCATATATCTATGTTATACTATTGGAACGAAAGGCTGTGCATCTTGTGATTTGATGGCATTGATTTTATGTGTTTCTTGCTGCTCACACCTGATTTATTTTCATTACTACTGAGTTGGTGTACTCACATTACTCCCTTCACTTTTTGTGCAGATCCAGGTGTTAGGGCAGGGTGAGCTGTCTATCTGTTCCAGAGATTCTCGGAGGTTTGCGAGGTAGCTGCATGAGTCCGCAGTCCTGCTCCCTCTCCTATTTACTATTATAGAATTTATTTTCGTTTGAGTTGTATATTTTATGTAGATGCTCATGAACAGTGACTCCAGGTTCTCGGGGGGTTGTATTTAATATTCGGTATAGCTTTAACTGTTTTATAAATGTTTAAAGGAATATGGGTAATCAATATAGTAAAGATGTAAATAGAAGCTTATTATGATTCGGGTGTAGTTTTGGCTGGCCTAGTTCCACGATAGGCGCCATCACGACTGGCCTAGATTTGGGATCGTGAGAAAAGCATAATAAATCGTGTATATGGCCAAAATCGGAGAGTCCGATTTTGAGGCCATTGTGGCATTCCAATCCGGCATCGAGAAGCTCGGGACAAAATTCGAAGCTTGGTCCCGAGGTCCATCCATCGAGAGAGCATATCGAAGGTTCCCTGTGTTCGACCTCGAGGCAGCACAAATCGATGACCGTCATGGAAAGGCGGAAAATTTCCAAGGGCACGTGATTAGAGCTGACCAATTCTGCAAGAATAGTACAAGTCTGTACTGAACCATTAAACAATTGTACCAATAGCATTACCTTGTCATAATTGTACATGTACTATGTTGGGATTCCCCCTCCTATATAAAGGGAAAGACACGATACATTCAATACAATAGAACATTCTCTGCTCTCTTGGTTCAACATTACCTCTTAGATTTATTGCTCCATACTTAGTGTTCCTCACTTATTATCTTCATTTATTGTTCATTATTCGTCATAAAGGGTCATCCTCGTGGCCCCCAATATCGCTATCCCTTCATCGACCGCCCGCTATTGAGCGTAACAATTCGACCTCGAGGCTCAATTCCAACGAGCTCGAGGCCTAGCCTAGTAACAACTTGGTTTGAACACCACTATTCTCATATATTTTTATCTTATGTTTCTTATTCACGCTTGACGTCTACTGCCTAGCAACTAGTATTAATATAAATCACATATTTTTAGAACCACAAATCAAATATAATTATTAAAACTATTTCAAGGTAAACAAATCGGGTATCAGTCTTCGGCTTAAATAAAACCCGCCAGGTAGCCATGTCGTGTTGTACGAGTGAGATATGGTTGTTGATGTGTGCTGCCTCACGGTTGGGCTCGCAATTGTCTAATCTTGAAATTGATTTCACACATTTGGCCCCGACTTATTATATTTGTTCACACCTTTTCATTTGTCAGTTCTCTTTTTTTCTGCAGTGTTGGGAACACTAGAAAATACTCTCGAGCTTCTTTTTTCTCCCTTCAGATAACTAACTCCCTTTTATTCTTTAGTTTAAAAGCAAAATTTCCGAAAAATAATCAAAGGAGTAGAAGTTTCTTATTAGAATAGTTCAACCTAATTTGGACACTCTTTTTGGAGGAAAAAAAGAAAATCAAGAAAGAAAACTCGCCATATCTACGGAAAAGCTTTCTTATTATGCTCCATCCATCCCCAAACTAGAGTCTAGATGTTGATTTGTTAGATTTTTTGAACAAAAATATTTGAAAAGATTATTTTTACAAGGGACTTTGTCCTTCACTAGAAAAAGAGAGAAAACATATAGCCTGTTTGGTCAAGCTTCTAAAATCAGCTTATTTTGAAAAGTACTTTTTTTAAAAGTGCTTTTAGAAAAAGTACTATTGGTGAGAAGCGTTTTGTATTTGGCTATTTAATTTAAAAAATACCTTTGAGCAGCAATTAGTATTTGACCAGGCTTGTAAAAACTGTTCCAAGTGTATTTTTCTCAAAAATACTTTTCAAAAAAGTGCTTTTGGAAAGAAACTATTTTTTTACCTCTCAAAAATTGTTCTGCTTCTATGCAAAAGTATTTTTTCCTTCTAAAAACTTGACCAAACACTTAAACTTTAGAAAAAACACTTTTGATCCCAAAAAAGCTCATTTGGCAAAAAAGCAGTTTGGTCAAATCGGCTAATATTATGCTTCTATAAAGACACACTTCTTCTGTCTCTTAAAGAATTGAGAAAAATGCAAGTCTTGCACTGTCGTTGTCGACTTGGCCTCAAATTCGGATTTGAATTTGATCAATTCACTTAATTTGAAATTTCCTGCCTATTTTCATAACAGAAATTTTTTTCCCTTCGTTTTAATTTTTTCGTTAGTTTCCCGTAAATAGCCACCTGAAAGTTATTTTTCATAAACTGATACAAAAAAAGGTTTAAACTCTTGAGTTGCCCCTGTTCGTGTAAATCAACTTGTTGGCTATACACACTTTGCCCTTCCTCCGATTTTTCATACGAAAATTTTAAAGTTTCTCCTTTTTCTTCTACATTACTTTGAATTATAAATTAAGTGCTGTGATATACTGCCACCATTTGAGTTCCTTGATCACTAGCGTTTAAAGTACCGTTACACTAGTGAGGTGAATTTATTATATTCTGAGAGGAAATAATCTTACACATCAGATATTTGAAGGAAATTAAGTTCCTTAAGAAAATACTATAATATTAGTGGACTCAAATTACTCTTCTATGTTTGTTTCTGGTTCTATTCTACAGTCTTAGTTTTGTTTTCGAATACAGAAAGTTAACAATCTTAAGGAACTTAATCTATATTCTGATCCGTATTCATTTTAGTATACTGTTAGTGGAGACTAAAACCCCAAACTAAAACCATAGATAACGATCTATGGGTTTTTACTCTCGCTTTTGGAAATTAAAACCTTTATAGTTTTCTACTCCAGTTTTAGAAACTAAAGCCTTCATGGTTTTCTACTCCTCCATATAATTATGTATATTTTCTTTTTTAATATGATCTTTGGAGATAAAAATTCTAGTAATTTTTTACTCCTTCAAAGATTAGAATCTACATGAATTTTTACTCTAATTTTATTTAGTTTAAAAATTAAAAACTTACTCATTACTGAATCTATTTGTGTCAATTTTATCATAAATGACAGTGAATATCGAATAATAAACTATTCATGTACTGATGGCCAATGTCTCATCAAAATGCACAATGCCTGCATCGATACTGGCAGCAACATACATTAATTTCAAGCCATAGCAGCACAAGGTATTCTTCTATTTGAATACTCTAAATTTATAGAAGTTCAATAAAGTATTCTGTTTCTGTCATAAAGAACTTAGGAAAACTAATGCTTCTTTATGGTCGAGGCTTGAAAGCACTCTAACTTCTTATCCAAGAACTACATTTTTGAAAATTTGGAGAACAACTAGTGCAACATCTACAGTAATATGGAGACTTCAAAATAACTATGGACTGTATTTGAAAAGAAATATAAAACTAAAAATGTTGGATAAAAAAAAAATTATACCCGCCAAATTTCTGGACTACAATATTGTAGACAATAGGTTTGTCATTACCCAAGTCGAAAAACTGCAAGTTATCATATATGTTGTTCTTACTGAAGATATTATCCAAATTAATACTTATGATAAAAGTATTAATTGTATCATTATTTATAAATTTTTCATTGAAGGTTGGTCATCAATGAGGCATTTTAAGTTGCAGAGCTAATAGAGAAGTTGTCTCCTTTACAAAAGAACTTCAAAAATTACTTGGAACACTAATGCAGGGGGTATCGCTCGAAGAACTCATTATTCAGTTGAGTATCAAAGAGGACAACAAGGCTACTGAAAAGAATGTTCATGAAAACTCAACAATAATGGGAGCATACATTATCGAGGATGCTCCACCAAAAAACAAATAGAGAAAGAAGTTTTCTAAACCAAAGAATAAGCCGGGAAAAGAAAATTCAAAGAAAATTAGTACAATTGTAGGAAAGCTGGACATAAGGTTGCGGGCTGTCGTGTCTCAAAGAAGGACAAGAAAAAAGATCAAGAAAATATGGTTAAAAACAACAAGGATCTAGATGACTATTCTTTAAGAATGCAACTTGGTAGGAAATCCTAAGGAATAGTAGATTAATTCGGGTGTCACCCGTCATCTTTGTAGTTTTAAAGAAGCATTTGTTTCATATTCTCCCGCTGGACGTGAAAAGATACTCTCCATAGAAAACTCTACAACGCCAAAGATTGGAGGATATGGAAAGATATTCCTGAAGATGACTTCTGGCAAGATGGTGACTCTAAACAACATTCTTCATGTTCCTGAAATATGAAAGAACCTATTTTCTACTTGTAACGAACCGGTCGGTCGTTTTAAGAATTAGCACCCCCGATCCCCTATTAGCCGCTTCTCCCATGTCTATTTATGTTATTCGAACTTGTCGCAGCGTTTAGTGATAAAATCCGGGGTGATTTTGGACACATAGTCCATAAATGTGGAATTTAGCTTTAGAAATCTGGAAATAGCGAGATCTATGTGAAGACGGATCCGGAATGGAATTCCGTCGACTCCGTTAGCTCCGTTGGGTAATTTCGGGGTTAAGAGCATGTTCGGAATGTGCTTTCGAGGTCGCTTTTGAATCCATGCTTGAATTAGCGAAAGTTACTATTTCGGCGATTTCAGCCGATAGGTAAAATTTTGATATCGGACTCAGAATGGATTTTTGAAAGCGACAACAGGTCAGTAATGTCATTTATGACCTGTGTGCAAAATTTGAGATCATTCGGATGAGTTTAGACGTGTTTCGACATCATATGTGAATTCTAGAAATTCCTAAGTTCTTAGGTTTGAATCTATGCATAATTGATGATTTTGATGTTATGAGATATGTTTTTAAGGCTCGACCAAGTTTGAACAAGGTACTAGGGTTAGCTGGTAGGGTTGGTTGAGGTCCTGGGGGCCTCGGGGTTGTTTCGGATGCCCAACGGGTGAGTTTTGTGAATTGAGAACAACTGAATCATTCTAGTTCTGGTGTCTCAGACTTGCCTGCGATGGTATTTCCGCAGGTGCGGACACGCAGGTGCGAAGAGAGAGCCGCAGGTGCGACCCCAGGCTATTAAAGGAATTTTCGCATCTGCGATGGTATTTCCGCAGGTGCGGGCACGCAAGTGCGACAGGGGTGCAGCAGGTGCGACCCAAGGCCACTTAATGAACTTCCGCACCTGCAATTGTGTTTCCGCAGGTGCAGCACCGCAGGTGCAGCACCGCAGGTGCTATCCCAGTGTCGCAGGTGCGAAATGTTTGGGCAGTTTATACCAAAATCCGAGGGTTTGAATTTCATAATTTCAAAATCGATTGTGAGCTCGGAACTTGGCGATTTTCAGTGGGATTTGAAGAGGAGGATCATAAGTGACGTTTTTTAACCTTAATCCCTTTATATATCATTAATCTCTATCATTTTCCTCAATCTAATCAAGGAAATTGGATGAAAAACCATGGAAATGGGTTGAAATCTTCCCAAGTAGAAATCTGAGGATTTAGGGAGATTTAGACGTCGGATTTCGTTGATTCTTGTTCGAGTGGGTTCATGAGTGAATGGGTGTTCGGGAAATATAAATTTTACCCGATTCCGAGTCGTGGGCCCCGGGGACTTTTTGGACGAATTTCCTAGTTTCGCGTATTAGCTTATAAATAATTAGCTATTTTGTTCTCTTGAAGTGATATTTACACCATGCAATCGATTTTAATAGATTTGGGCCACCCGGAGTTAGATACTCGTGGCAAGAGCTTGGTATTTAGTTGATTAGCGCAGTCCAGGTAAGTGGCTTGCCTAATTCTTTGTTGGGGACTTTCCCTTAGGCATTTTATACTGATTTTGTTATGTGGACACCGTGTACGCGAGGTGACGAGTGCGTACACGGGTCATTGTTGCAAAAATCCTATTTGTACTTCCACGAAAATCACTCATTTTCTTTCACATATTATTGTTTCCATATTAATAGAGTAGATAGCTTAAAAGTAAGCATGCCTACCTGTTCTGACTTGTTTTCCTCTTATTTGTTACTAGTCACATCATGCTTAGGTAGCTTTACTCTATTCTTGCCTGTTTTTTTTATCTGGATTGTTTACTTAAGCCATAATTGACATACTTCTGCATTGCATATTTAAATTGGGACTACGGACCGAGATCCAGGAGCTTTCCCCCTGTACTGCATTTCATATTTAAATTGGGACTACGGACCGAGATCCGGGAGCTTTCCCCTTATACTGAAATGCATATTTAAATTGAGACTACGGACAGAGATCCGGGAGCTTTCCCCATGTACTGCATAGCATATTTAAATTGGGACTACGGACCGAGATCCGGGAGCTTTCCCCTTATACTGAAATGCATATTTAAATTGAGACTACGGACAGAGATCCGGGAGCTTTCCCCATGTACTGCATAGCATATTTAAATTGGGACTACGGACTGAGATCCGGGAGCTTTCTCCGTGTGCTGCATTGCACGTTTACTGTTGAGATATATGATGTGCTGAGCCGAGGGCTCTCTTTATGTTATTTAATCTTTCCGTTTTCGTTAATCCTATTTATCATTGCTTATCTATTTTTCACTGTTAGAAATTGTATATTGACTTGTTTTACAAACTCAGTAGGGCCTCAACCTGACCTCGTCACTACTTGACTGGGGTTAGGCTTGGCACTTACGGAGTACCGAATGTGGAGTACTCACGCCCTTTCTTGCGCATGTTTTCCCCATGTGAAGATCCAGGTACCAGCACCCAGTATCGTGGCTAGGAGTCATCTAGCAGCAGCCAGGAGACCGCGAGGTAATTCTGCCGCGTCCGCAGAATCCCACGAGTCCCCTTCTACTCTAGTATAGGCATATAAGACTTGTATATTTCTCCATTGTTTCATTGTATAGAGCTATATTTAGTAAAGAGCTTGTGACTATGGTGACATTCCGAGTTTTGGGAAGTAAAAATGTATATGCTAAGCAGCTACGTTGTATCTACTTGAGTTCTTTTTCTGTCTTTATTTTATTGATTCTGTCATGTTCCGTAAATTTTAGGCTTACCTAGTCATGGAGACTAGGTGCCATCACGATACCTTTCGGAGGGTAAATTGGGTCGTGACAGGGGTGATACTGAGTGATGATTATTGCCCGCGGGGCTATTAGTGAGTGATTGTGAGAATGCCTGAGGGCAATTGTTACGAGAAATGATTTTAGCCCGAGGGGCAGATTTGTGATGATTTTACTAAGTTTTCGAACTATGATTTACTTCGTTTTCAAACTGATTTTTACTGAGAGTTTTACTGAGATATAATGATATTACACTTGTTTCAAAGGATTTCTGGAAACTGATTTCGAACTTGTGTATTTGACAAATACTACCTGGTGACTTGGCGTTTTACTGGCTTTTGTGAAATTGTGTATATGTACTGTGTGTTTTATAATTCTTAGACTATGATTTATTTTCATTACTATTGAGTTGGCGTACTCATAAAGACTCCCTGTGCCTCTGTCCACAGATTCAGGTGACGATCCGAAGCAGTAGCTGTCCTTGCTCGTAGCATCAGTTCACGGGATTTCGAGGTAGCTGCCCAGCATCCACATCTTCTCCATTTCCCTTCCTTATTTAGTTTTAGCAATTTATTCGAAGATGTATATTATAGTATTAGCAGAGTTAGATTTATTTTATACTTAGATGCTTATTATTGACTCTAGTCTTGGGATGTTTTGTTTAGAGTTGTTAGACTATTATTGGGACGCTAAGACTTAATTACATTATTCTATGCTATGGTTGCAACTTATTATTAAATTGTGAACTTTTATAATTGAACAAATGCGTAGTAATGAGTTGGTTGGCTAGCCTAGTTCCACGATAGGCGCCATTACGGCCTTTAGGATTTGGGGTCGTGACATATATATATAGATAGATAGATAGATACACACACACACACAAACACTTCACTATAACACTATAACGTATATATAACTTGTTATAGTATATGTTAGTGTGTGTGTGTGTGTGTATATATATATATATATATATATATATATATATATATATATATATATATATATATAACACTTCGTGCTTCTTTAACTACACATATAATATATGATACTGTATTCATTATTTGTATTATAATAGAGTTAATGAATTACAATCATTCATCACTAGGCTATAAGTCGATGAATCAATTATAACAGATTAATTGGTATAGGTCGAGAAGTTTTGTTTTAAATATTCAATGATGCCTCTAAGTAGGTTATAAGTCGATGAATCAATTTACACACAGATATATTTGATACATATATATGGCTATCAAAGTGTATATATATACACACACACACACAGACACTTCACTGTAACACTATAACGTGTATATAACTTGTTGTAGTATATGTTAGTGTGTGTGTATATATAACACACACACTTCGTGCTGCTTTAACTACATATATAGCAAGTTATAATATAGGATACTGTATTTATTATTTGTATTATAACAGAGTTAATGAATTACATTCATTTATCACTAGGTTATAAGTTGACGAATCAATTATAACAGATTAATTGATATAGATCGAGACGTTTTGTTTTAAATATTCAACGATGCATTTAAGTAGGTTATAAGTCGATGAATCAATTTACATAGAATATAACGACCCGGTCCGTCATTACGTAGAACCTGCATTATAATGGTTGTTATTGACTTGTCATAGGTTGGTTATTCTATATTTGATGTATTAGAGTTGGTAGGCTTGAAATCGAATGGATATAGTGAGAGTTCAGTCCTTTAGCCTTAAAAATAGCCTTAAAATGGGAAAAGTCAACTAAGAGTTGTGTGATGACCCAAAAGGTCATCTTGTTTAAATTTAGCAAAGACTGTGTTCCGAGGCCCCGAAAGCCTCCGTTATTCTCACCTTGATGTGCGTGCACAGTCCGAGCGCGTAACCGGGAAGTCTATATGTAGAAATGTGTCGAACAGTTGAATTTATGATAATTAATGGAATAAAGTTGACTTTGGTCAACCTTTTTGGTAAACGGACCCGGACCCGTGATTTGACGGTCTCGGAGGGTCCGTAGAAAAATAGGGGACCTGGGCGTATTCCCGGAATCGAGTTCCGAGGTCCCAAGTCCGAGAAATGAATTTTTAAAGAATATTGTTTTCTGAAAATAAGAAAGACTTTTGAAAATGAACTTTGATGTGAAATCTGTGTTACCAATCCCGCATATTGGTTCTGGAGCCCGGAATAGGTTCAGTATGTGTTAAGTTAGTTATCTGTAAAAATTGGAAAGAAACGGACTTGGTTTGACGTGTTTCGGATCAAAATCGGAGAATTTAGAAGTTTATGAAGTTTGAGAAAATTCTACAGATTTTGGAGTTTAATTAATTGTTTTTTATGTTATTTTGATGGTTATATTACTCGAATAAGTTCGTAGGATGATTTTGAAGTCGTGTGTATATTTGGTTTTGAGCCCCGAGGGCTCTGGTGAGTTTCGGGTAGGTGTCGGGGAGCTAAACTTAGGAAAAATCTAGTGTAAATAGGCTATTGTTGGTGTCTGGTGCTTTGTTCTATGCGATCGCGTAGGGTCAGCTGTGATCGCATAGCTTTAAGTGAGGGGGAGGTCAGTTTCCTCTATGCGATCGCATAGAGCTGTCCGCGATCGCGTAGAGTATAGGTGATCTGGGGAGGGGGTTGAGTATTTTCCTTCTGCGATTGCACCTTTCCGTCCGCGATCACATAGCCAAGCCTAGGGACCCCACGCGATCACATCACCCTTCCCGCGATCGCAGTGCACGTGACTCGGGCCCTACGCGATCGCAACTCCCTTTCCGCGATCGCGTAGAGTAAATTTGCCCAGTGATTTTTAAGGTTAAAAACAGGATGGTTACGGGATTTCACCCTCTCCTTCTTCTCCAAGCCCCATAGCCGAGTTCCAAGCTGCCCTTCCTCCATAACCACTTAGGTAAGTGATCTTAACTCTAGTTTCTTCCATTTTCCTTCATCAATCACTAGATTCTAGGTTTAATAACATGAAATCAAAGGTAGAAATTGGGGGTTTTGGGTAGAGTTAGGGCTTTCTGAAATTTTTGGGATTCAACCCTATTTTGGGGTCGGATTTCAAAACAATTGTATATTCGGGTTCATGGGGGAATGGGTGATCGGGTTTTGGTCCGAACCTCGAGTTTGGACCAAGCGGGCCCGGGGTCGAATTTTGGTATTTTTGGAAGAATTATGGGAAATGTATAATTAGGCTTTGGGATTGAGTTATTGAATTATTATTGATGTTATTAAGTCAATTATGTTTAGATATTATCATTTCGAAGTCGGATTCAAGAGGAAAGGCCGTGTTTGAGGCTTGACTTGCATTATTAGAGCCGAGGTAAGTGTTTGGCCTAACCTTAGCTTGAGGGAATATGTATAGAGTCTTATTTGTTATGTGTGATTCATGTCCAATGTATAGGTGAGGTGAACGGTACCTATATGTTGTGGTCAAGCATGCCCGTGAGTCGATTTTGATGAGTTGTTTAATGTTCTTTGATATTCTCCGTGTTGTGAAATTTTGGGAACCTTGAAAGTGGTACCTTGAGGTCACTTCATGACGTAGAAAGTTATTGACTATGTGTTCGGTCGAGGATATTTACTGTTGGCATTATATACCTCTGAGTGAGATTGGTTATAGCTGAGTCCCTTGCCGGGACAGTAGAATTTTGTTGATTATTTCTGAACATTTGAAAGGTCATATTGTTAAACTTTCATATCAAATGTTGCTTTTACACTCATTATGCACGAGGGAACATTCCGTGTCGAGTGATTATTATTTATGCACGAGGGAACATTCTGTGCCGATGATTATGATTTATGCACGAAGGAACATTCCGTGCCGATTGATTATATTTATGCACAAAGGAACATTCTGTGCCGATTGATTATTATTTATGCGCGAGGGGACATTCCGTGCTGGTTGATTATTATTTATGAGCGAGGGGACATTCCATGCTGATTGATTATTATTTATGCGCGAGGGGACATTCCGTGCTGGTTGATTATTATTTATGAGCGAGGGGACATTCCATGCTGATTGATTATTATTTATGCGCGAGGGGACATTCCGTGCTGGTTGATTATTATTTATGAGCGAGGGGACATTCCATGCTGATTGATTATTATTTATGCGCGAGGGGACATTCCGTGCTGGTTGATTATTATTTATGAGCGAGGGGACATTCCATGCTGATTGATTATTATTTATGCGCGAGGGGACATTCCGTGCTGGTTGATTATTATTTATGAGCGAGGGGACATTCCATGCTGATTGATTATTATTTATGCGCGAGGGGACATTCCGTGCCGTGTTTATGATATATATATGCACGAGGGGACATTCCGTGCCGTGATTGTGATGTTTTTTGCACGAGGGGACATTCTGTGCCATGTTTATGTTGTTTATGCACGAGGGGACATTCCGTGCCATATCTTATATTGTTATGCACGAGGGGACATGCCGTGCCATTTGTTTTCACCATTTAATTCGTGTTGTCAATCCCCGTTATTATTTTCGGATATGTTAGACTGTTGTTTCGTTTTCGTCATTTCAGTATTTGCTATCTTTAATCCCCAGCATGTTCTTCCCCGTAATTGTATTCTTGTTTATTTTCTGCTATACTATTGAACTGCACAGGTACAATTTGTTGTCGTGTCCTAGCCTCGTCACTACTTCGCCGAGGTTAGGCTCGACACTTACTCAGTACATGGGGTCGGTTGTACTGATGCTACACCTGCACTTCTTTATGTTGTGCAGATTACGCAGCCGGACCCAGTGGACATCGCTAGTGGGAGTGTCCTTCAGTCCATTCCAGACTACACCGAGGTAGTTCTGCATGGCGTTCGTGGATCTCGGCATCCTTGTCTATCTTTCATTCTGTATTTTATGTGTTTTTCAGACAGATACATCATTTTATTTTCAAACTGTTGTTTTTAATCAAATCTTAGACTAGTTCGTGAGGTTGTGACTCCACTTCTGGGTTGTACATAAAGGGATTTTTGCGTTATTAGCTATAGTTATTTAGAATTATGTTAATGGTTCCGCAACTTTTTTTCAATTATATAGTCAGTGTTTGTTTATTTTTACTTGTTAATAAATCAATACAGTTAACACGTTGGCTTTCCTAGCGGGCGCAACATTAGGCGCCATCACGGCCTGAAGGTGGGATTTCAGGTCGTGACAAGTTGACTTATTGGTAAATGACCTCGGAGTGCAGATTTTATGGCTCAGACAACTTTGTTAGGTGATTTGGGACTTAGGAGTGAGTTCAGAATACTTCTGTGATGTCCGGTGTAGAATTAGGCTTGAATTGGCGAAAGTTGGTTTTTGGTGATTTCCGGTCGGCAATGGAAAATAAGCTATCGGGGTCGCAATGGAATTCCGACAGTTGGAAAAGGTTCGTAATGTCATTTTGGATATGTCTGCAAAATTTCAGGTCAATCGGGGTTGTTTTGGATAGTTTTGGCATCGTTGGTGGATTTTAGAAATTTCAAAGTTCTTAGGCTTGAATCCGATGTAAATTTGGTGTTTTGATGTTAGCTTTGGTGTTTTGAGAGTGCAACTAAGTTTGAATGATGTTATGGGATATGTTGGTAGGCTTGGTTGGGGTCCCAAGGGGCTCGAGATTGATCTCAGTTGGTTAACAGGCATTTTTGGACTTAGAGAATTGCTGGTTTTCTGGTTGTTGTGCAGCAGGGATCTGTGCATCGCGATCGCATGGCAAGGGCTGTAATCGCGTAGAACACTCTGAGGGCCAGGAAACATTGTGCATCGCGAACGCGTGAATCGGGGTGCGATCGCGTAGATTTGGAAGAAGGTGAAGTGCGATCGCGTGGGCTAGGTCGCGATCGCGTAGGGTCATGACAGGCGTGTGAGGGTGGGGTCAATTGGTCTTCGCGATCGCGTGCGTCTGGTTGCGATCGCGTGGGGTTGAGCTGCTGTGAAGCGCGGTCGCGTGGCTTATGCCGCGATCGCAATGAGTAAAGTGGGGGCCAGGGAATTTTGTTCTTCGCGATAGCGTGAGGATTTCCATGATCGCAGTGAAGAAATCACTGGGCAGTATATAATTAAACCCTCCGCGACTTAAACCCTTTTTACATAATTTTTGTACGGACAGAGAGCATTGGGGGCGATTTTTGAAGAGGGAAATCAGTTTTCTTCATAGAGGTAAGTATTTTGATCATTAACACTCGTTTATGGGTGATTATAGACCATAATCTCAATATTAATTCATGAAAATCAGTAGAATAAGGTGGGTTTAGAGCTTGAGATTTTGAGACCCTTAGGGATTAATTTGAGGGGTCAAACGAACTCAGATTTTAGCGTTCTTTATATGTACAGACTCGTGAGATGATGAAGCACAGTTTTGTATAAAAATTTCTGAGTTTCGGGATGCGGGCCCGAGGGTCGGGTTTTGACCAATTTCGGGTTTTTGAGCTAAATTTGATATTTTTCTATCAAAATTTATTCCTTAGGCATAAATTGATGATAAAAATCTGAACTTGGTAGATTTGGCGCCTTCGGAAGTTGATACGAGATGCAAGCGTGTTGCGGAATAGTTTTCGGGCTAGTTTTGAGGTAAGTAATGTCTTTAAATCGTGTCCTGAGGGTACTAAACCCCGGACTATGCACCCTTTCACGGGTTTTCAAATGCAAAGGTTGAAACTTTGGAAACATATTTCCTATTTAGGCGACTATTGAGTTGCTAAACCGACTTTTAAGCCTATGCTTAACTAGTATTATTTTATTATGATATGATTTGGGCTGTAAGCCATGTTTGGGGCCTAGTGCCGATCTGTTTACCCCTTGGGGGTTGTGTTTACTATATTTTCCTCACTGATATGCTATGATTTTACACTCAGTCTTTTCCTGATAAATTGTTTTGACACTCAGAGTATTTTGATACTATTTATTGAAAAATGAAACACTGTTTTGGGTCGAGAACCCAGTATGTTTATGGCCTAAAGGCAAATTGAGAGTGTCTGACTGAGTGAGGCTTTCAGGCCTATATTGTGAGGAGGCTTTCAGGCCTTATGAGAGAGGTGAGGAGGCTTTCAGGCCTCAGGAGTGTGGTGAGGAAGCTTTCAGGCCTCTGGAGTGTGGTGAGGAGGCTTTCAGGCCTCAGGAGAGTGGTGAGAAGGCTTTCAGGCCTTATGTTATTATTGCACTTGGGCAGTAGGAGCCCCTCCGGAGTCTGTACACACCCCCAGTGAGTGCCAATAGTGATTGACAGATGATTGCCCGCGAGGCTGATACTGAGTGATAATTGATACTGAGTGATGATTGATACTGAGCGATGATTGATACTAAGTGATTGAGAGAATGCCTGAGGGGAAACTGTTACAAGAAATGGTTTTGGCCCGAGGGGCAGATTTATGATGATTTTACTAAGTTTTCAAACTATTATTTACTTCGTTTTCAAACTGATTTTTACTAATAGTTTTACTAAGGTATACTAATATTACACTTGCTTCAAAATATTTCTGGAAACTGATTTCGAACATATTATTTGATGAATACTACATGGTGACTTGGTGTTTCTGGTTAAGTTATTAGGTTCGAGCCTAGGCAAAAGAGTTATGCGGACCGGAAGGTCTGGGATGTGTCTTTTATGGAAGGTGATAAGGTACTGCTGAAAGTATCACCCATGAAGGGTGTTATGAGGTTCGGAAAGAGAGGAACGCTAAGTCCACGGTTTATTGGTCCTTTTGAGGTGCTTCAGAAGGTGGGAGAGGTGGCTTATAGACTTGACTTGCCACCTAGTCTATCGAGTGTTCATCTGGTATTTCATGTGTCGATGCTCAGAAAATATGTTGGTGACCCGTCTCATGTGTTAGACTTCAACATAGTTCAGCTCGAGGGTAATATGTCATATGAGGTTGAGTCAGTAGCTATTTTAGCTCGCGAGGTCAGAAAGTTGAGGTCTAAGGATATAGCATCAGTGAAGGAGCAGTTGAGACGTCAGCTAGTGGAGGAGGCTACTTGGGAGACCGAGCGGGAGATGTAGAGAAAATATCCCCACTTGTTTGAGACTCCAGATATGTTTCTAGTACCGTTCGAGGACGAACGTTTGTTTAAGAGGGGGAGAATGTAACGACCCGGTCCGTCGTTACGTAGAACCTGCATTATAATTGTTGTTATTGACTTGTCATAGGTTGGTTATTCTATATTTGATGTATTAGAGTTGGTAGGCTTGAAATCGAATGGTTGTAGTAAGAGTTCAGTCCTTTAGCCTTTAAAAATAGACTTAAAATGGAAAAAGTCAACTAAGAGTTGACTTATTGGTAAACGACCTCGGAATGCGGATTTTATGGCTCGGATAGCTTCTTTATGTGATTTGGGGCTTAGGAGTGTGTTCAGAATAATTTTGTGATGTCCGGTGTAGAATTAGGCTTGAATTGGCGAAAGTTAGTTTTTTGGTGATTTCCAGTCGGCAGTGAAAAATAGGCTATCAGGGTCGGAATGGAATTCCGACAGTTGGAACAGGTTCATAATGTCATTTTGGATATGTCTGCAAAATTTCAGGTCAATCGGAGTTATTTTGGAAAGTTTTGGCATCGTTGGTGGATTTTAGAAATTTCAAAGTTCTTAGGCTTGAATCCGTTGTAAATTTGGTGTTTTGATGTTAGTTTTGGTGTTTTGAGAGTGAAACTAAGTTTGAATGATGTTATGGGATATGTTGGTAGGCTTGGTTGGGGTCCCGAGGGGCTCGGGATTGATTTCAGTTGGTTAACGGGCAATTTTAGACTTAGAGAATTGCTGGTTTTCTGGTTGTTGTGCAGCAGGGATCTGTGCATCGCGATCACATGGCAAGGGCTGCGATCGCGTAGAACACTCTGAGGGCCAGGAAAAATTGTGCATCGCGATTGCGTGAATCGGGGTACGATCGCGTAGGTTTGAAAGAAGGTGAAGTGTGATCGCGTAGGCTAGGTCGCGATCGCGTAGGGTCATGACATGCGCGTGGGGGTGAGGTCAATTGGTCTTCGCAATCACGTGCATCTGGTTGCGATCGCGTGGGGTTGAGCTTCTGTGAAGCGCGGTCGCGTGGCTTATGCCGCGAACGCAATGAGTAAATTGGGGGTCAGGGAATTTAGTTATTCGCGATCGCGTGAGGACTTCCGCGATCGCAGTGAAGAAATCACTGGGCAGTGTATAATTAAACCCTCCGCGACTTAAACCCTTTTTACACCATTTTTGTACGGACAGAGAGGTTTGGGGGCGAATTTTGAAGAGGGAAACCAGTGTTCTTCATAGAGGTAAGTATTTTGATCATTAAAACTCGTTTATGGGTGATTATAGACCATAATCTCAGTATTAATTCATGAAAATCAGTAGAATAAGGTGGGTTTAGGGCTTGAGATTTTGAGACCCTTAGGGATTGATTTGAGGTGTCAAACGAACTCTGATCTTAGCGTTCTTTATATGTACGGACTCGTGAGATGATGAAGAACAATTTTGTATAAAAATTTATGAGTTTCGAGACGCGGGCTCGGGGGTTGGGTTTTGACCAATTTCGGATTTTTGAGCTAAATTTGATATTTTTCGATTGGAATTTATTCCTAAAGCATAAATTGATGATAAAAAACTTAACTTGGTAGATTTGGAGCCTTTAGAAGTTGATACGAGAGGCAAGCGTGTTGCGGAAAATTTTCGGGCTAGTTTTGAGGTAATTAATGTCTTTAAATCCTGTCCTAAGGGTATGAAACCCCGGACTATGCACCCTTTCATGGGTTTTAAAATGCAAAGGTTGAAACTTTGGAAACATCTTTCCTATTTAGGCGACTATTGAGTTGCTAAACCGACTTTTAAGCCTATGCTTAACTAGTATTATTTTATTATGATATGATTTGGGTTGTAAGCTATGTTTGGGGCCTAGTGCCGATCTGTTTACCCCTTGGGGGTTGTGTTTACTATATTTTCCTCACTGATATGCTATGATTTTACACTCAGTCTTTTCCTGATAAATTATTTTGACACTCAGAGTATTTTGATACTATTTATTGAAAAATGAAACACTATTTTGGGTCGAGAACCCGGTATATTTATGTCCTAATGGCAAATTGACAGTGACTGATTAAGTGAGGCTTTCAGGCCTTATGAGAGTGGTGAGGAGGCTTTCAGGCCTCAGGAGAGTGGTGAGAAGGCTTTCTGGCCTCAGGAGAGTGGTGAGAAGGCTTTCAGGCCTTATGTTATTATTTCTCTTGGGCTGTAGGAGCCCCTCCGGAGTCTGTACACACCCCCAGTGAGCGCCGGTACCGATTGAGTGATAATTGCCCGCGGGGCTGATACTGAGTGATAATTGATACTGAGTGATGATTGATACTGCGAGATGATTGATACTAAGTGATTGAGAGAATGCCTGAGGGGCAACTGTTACATGAAATGATTTTGGCCCGAGGGGCAGATTTATGATGATTTTACTAAGTTCTCGAACTATGATTTACTTCGTTTTCAAACTGATTTTTACTGAGGTATACTGATATTACACTTGGTTCAAAGGATTTTTGGAAACTGATTTCGAACTTATTATTTGATGAATACTACATGGTGACTTGGTGTTTACTGGTTTGTGAAATTGTGTATCTGTACTGTGTGTTTTAAAATTCTCAGACTGTGATTTATTTTCATTACTACTTAGTTGGCGTACTCATAAAGACTCCATGTGCCTCTGTGCACAGATTCAGGTGACGTTCTGGAGCAGTAGTTGTCCATTGCTTGTAGTTGCAGATTTCATGGGATTTCAAGGTAGCTGTCCAGCGTCCACAGCTTCTCCACTTCCCTTCCTTATTATGTTTTTAGCATTTGATTCAGAGACATATATTATAGTTTTAGTAGAGTTAGATTTATCTATTCTTAGATGCTCATGACTATTGACTCCAGTCTTGGGAGGTTTTGTTTAGAGTTGTTAGACTATTATTAGGACGTTAAAGACTTAAATAAATTCTTTCTATGTTATGGTTGCTGCTTATCATATAATTGTGAACTTTCAAAATTTAACAAATGCATAGTAAGGTGATGGTTGGCTAGCCTAGTTCCGCGATAGGCGCCAGCACGGCCTGTTAGGATTTGGGGTCGTGACATCAACGATGCATCTGAGTAGGTTATAAATCGATGAATCAATTTACACGCAGATATATTTGATGAAAAATTATATATACATTATAGTATTACAGCAAAGTGTGTGTGTGTGTGTCTATATATATATATATATATATATATATATAAGAACATGAAGCTCTAGTAAGTCGATTTATTTTAGGGATTTATACACTTGTAAATTGATTCATCGACTTATAACCTACTCAGATGCATCATTGAATATTAAAAACAAAACGTGTCGACTTATATCAATTAATATGTTATAATTGATTCATCGACTTATAACCTAGAGATGAATGAATGTAATTCATTAACTATGTTATAATACAAATAATGAGTATATTATATCAATTAATAGAATAATATTATATTGGTTTATCAATTCATTAATTATTCGTACGTAGTAATGTATAAGATTGATCATCAATTTTAATATAGTTTATGCGTGTGTATGAAATTACTCATATACTTAAATATAACTTAAAAAATTACTTTACATAGATGCTATTATAATCTATTAAAAGTAATTACATAGTTAATAATTATTTATAATAATTTTAATTAAATAAAATAAATTATAGATAAAAATAATTTTTTATAGCTTATAATATTTAAAAACTAAAAAAGAAAAAAAAAACAATTTCATTTTTTTTTTAAAAATAGCGACCATCGTTGGTCAAACAGTCAAAACTTATTTACAGACCAAAAATAGCGACCAAAGTTGGTCGCTTTTTCTAATTCCAGTGACAAAAACGGGTTCCCCCTCCCCCCATTTCTCTTATTTCCTTCCCCAAAATTTCCCCAACTCTCTCTTTCCCTCCCCTTCTCTATTTCACTCACCCAAATCCCATCCCCCACCCCGCGCCACCACTTCCTCCCTTTCTCGCTGCCGCCTCGCCGCCACCACTGCCGCCCCTCTCTCTTTCCTTCTCCACCTAAAAAAATCGAAGGTTAGAATTATAACCTTGAATCTTTGTTATTTCTAGTATGTGTGTGTGTGTGTTACAATATTTGATGTATTGTAGTTTATTATTTCAATTAGTGTTTTAATTCTTTGAACATTGTATTTTATTGAGGATTAAGGTTTAGGTCTTGTTTTAATTAGTTTTGTTAATTAATTTTATTAACTAATTAGTGTTGAACATGAACTGGAATTTTAGTTTATAAATTAAAATTTTTGGATATGAATTAAAATTTTGTGGATATGAATTGAAATTTTAGGATATGAATTGAACCTTTAGGATATGAATTGAACTTTTGTGTATGAATTGAAATTTTAGGATATGAATTGAGCAGTTAGGATATGAATTGAAATTTTAGGATATGAATTGAACCTTTAGGATATGAATTGAACTTTTGTGTATGAATTGAAATTTTAGGATATGAATTGAGCATTTAGGATATGAATTGAAATTTTAGGATATGAATTGAACTTTTAGGATATGAATTAGTGTAATTAATGTTGAATTCAGTTTAGTCAGATTTGAATTATACTTTGTATTGTCTTGATAGTTTAGTTAGAATTCAGGGTTTAGGATGTGAATTGAAATTTTTGGATATGAATTGGAATTTTAGTTTATAAATTAAATTTTTTGGATATGAATTGAAATTTTATGGATACGAATTGAAATTTTAGGATATGAATTGAACCTTTAGGATATGAATTGAACTTTTTTGTGCATGAATTGAAATTTTAGGATATGAATTGAGCCTTTAGGATATGAATTGAGAATTTAGGATATGAATTGAATTTTTAGGATATGAATTAGTGTAAT
>MDKI01276471.1:0-11197 GCA_005239505.1 Nicotiana paniculata | reverse complement strand
TTAAACTAAAACCCAATTTTACTAGACTTTTTATAATATCAATAAGGATTTCAGGATTATGAATAAAATAGCTACATATTCTTTTTATTGGTAAATAAAATAGCTACATATCTAGGGATTAGTATCGAATAAGAGTCGCACATTTCATTTTTCTCCAAATAGATGCAATAGAAAGAATAAATACTTTCCTCCCTTCTTCTCTCTTTTCTTTTCTCCAGCACATCTCTTCCCTGTCTAGGACTCTTTAAATTCAAAAAAATTCCATGACAAAGTTTTTCATTCATCATTATGTCAGAATAAAATAGATCATTATTTTAATTTTTTGTAAGTCCCTACTTTTTCTTACCTAGACTTCTAAAAGATTTAATACTTTTTTCATTTTTGATGAAAAGTTGAACATTTCCATTTTTTTCATTCAGGTTTCAATCTTTTTGGCCCTTTTTTTTCTTTTTAAGATATCTTAGGTCTTTCTTCAAAAGATCCAAATACTCATATCTAAACTCTCGACTATTCACAATCTTTTGTACTTGAGTATCTCGTATCTTCTTTACCTTTACCTTACTTACATTTCAATGTCGCATCATATCTTCTATTTTTTCATAACCTCCCTTCCACATAAGTAGAAATTACATCTACGCATTAAAGCTCTATTGTGATAGCACCTCTAGTGTATACAAAATTCGGTGGAAACTTTATACTGACTTCTTACAATTTAGCTCTACGGCACGATCTAGAAACAAAAGAAGGGTAACATTTCCTAAATTCCCTATAGCCTCTCAATTATAAATGTGGCGCGCAACACACCCATAAGGGAGACTCTACTAGGCACGGCTTTGTAGACTCCCTAGGACATGACCTAGCTCTGATACCACTTTGTCACGCCCCAAAACTGGGGAAGCGTGGCTGGCACCCGGTGCCGTACTGGCCCGAGCGAACGACTCTGTAACTATCTTTTTTTTTAACTATCATGGGCCAACATGGCCACAACTCGTAATGTATAACTATAAGTGGACAACAACTCGTATCAATGAACCATCGTTCTGAAAAACACGAATACATATGGGTCGTCAAGGCCTATGACATACTGTACAAAATGAACTTCTGTGTCTACAAAGCCTCTATGTATATTCGACATTAATGGGACAAGGTACCGGCCTACCCATAATTCCTTAGCGAAACTCTAACACGATGACTCATAGAATCGGCTGCACTCCGAATGAGGTGGAGCCATACCGATCCTTCGCTGAATGCTAACCTCGTCTACTATGAGAGCTCCTCAATCTTATTATTTATACATGCGGGCATGAAACGCAACGTCCACAACAAAAGGATGTCATTACGAATAATGTACAGAGTATGTAAGGCACATAAATAAGTACATAACAGACATGGAAGAATTATAGAGTAAATGACTCAACATGTAAGTCTGGATAACTCCGTAAATCATGAAATAATTATAGTGTCATGCATATGTGTATAAATGTCATGTCGTGCATAGGTACATATTTCATAACATCATCAGGCATCTGAGGGCATCCCATCATATCATCTCGGCCACTGTGGAAAAAATCATTAACGTATACCAGTATATAACGTCATAACCTTTCCCATATCCCATATATATATACATATAACGCCATCTGGTCATGGGTCAATGTGTTTGTATAAATGCATGAAATACATATGAAGTATGTTAATAAAATATCTCGGTACGTCGTAAGACCATTATGCCTATAATTAATATCATGAAATAGACTTTATCAACTTACATATTTTCTAAGACCCGTGAACAGACAATTGAACAATAATACATAAGGGAATTCAAGAATATGGGCACCTCTAATACTTCTATGAATAGAGTTATTTATGGAAGTTGTGCATTTTCTCATTTTGTTCGTGTTGTATAGATCATGCCAAAAAGAAAGAAGGGATAGCCTTAACATACCTGAATTAGGGAAAAATCCGTGTGATATTCTTGTTCGAATTCAATGTCCATTGAACTAGGAGAATACGATGGTCTCTTGTCGCAAAATAGTAATTGTTGGATCAATAAAATCTCATTTGATCAACCAGTTCAAAGGAGGCAGTTTGTACTTGTTTCTACAGCGGGAATTGCTTATAGCTCAAAGTATGTACTCTTGCAAGAAAAAGGAAAGAATTGTTACATGACAATTATGAAGCAAGAGAAAGAGTATAGTCTTTCCCAAAGAATACACTTTAGGTTATGTGGTTGATGGAGAGAAACTATCAAAATATTTTCCTCTGGAAAGTGTGTGTGTGTCCTCTTAAACTTTAGGGAATAGAGTCTTGGAACAGAACTTGTTTATCTTTAGAACTACCATATAGTTGCCTATTTAAACTTAAAGCAAATTGTTGAGAAGCTTATTATAAAACAATGACCAAATACAAATTGCTGAAAGTGTTGCTCTTCTTATTCATGAAAAATGGTACTTTTTAATATCCTTTAGTAATATATAGAAGGCAAGAAAAGGGTGGAGAAGATCTGATGTTATAAGATATTATGGCAGCAACCACATATTGATGCTATATGTGGTTTGATGTGGTTATGGGAAATAGTAAGCCTTGTAATGAACCTATTAAGTTGCCACCTAACTAAAGGCGACTAAGAGTCATCTTTTGGAAAGTGGCTTGCTGCCACGTGGGGTGGGAGATTTTAGTCTTTATCCACTTATTTAGGTAATTAGGTAGTGTTTCGTTACCCGGTAATTAACTAATTACCCGCATAGTTAAGAATTATTTCAAATTACTTAAAATTTAAGTTATTTTTAATACACTTTATACATTCTACTATCATGGTCATATGGTACAACATAAAATAAATAAATACATACACTATTATTTCATTAAACATCCAAGTAAAAATACATATATTTTCTCAACTTATAATTTTTCCTAATCTCATATAAAGAATAAAAATTCCTGTACGCTTAATTCTTAAAATGGTAAAAAAGATAACCTTCTTTTCTTGTGAGAAAATAATTTCTATCTTTACAATAAAGAAAATCTCTTAAACTTTCTTATATTATGTGTATAATTTACCATATAAAAAAAATACTAATAATGGTAACTATCCAAAATTTTACTTATAACTTTTACAAAAATGTTCCACTCAATATAAATACCATATCAAAATGTATCTAACGGTATAAAGGTTGTTATACTTACGGGGTCTTATAATAATATAGTGACAAATCATTTACAATCTCATGAATAGTATTAATCCTTTGAAGCTTATATGGATTACTACGACTTATGTTAATATTAAAGTACGGGATGTAACAAAATCCAACTCAAAAAGGAGTAATCTAAACTCAAGGCCATAAAAGGCACAGAAGCTCACAAGTGCGGACTGTAGAATTTCATCTGCTGCCGCAGATAATAAAGGTAAGGCCAGCAAACCTTTTATGCAAAGTGCGGTTCGCAAATGAATTTTGCGGCCGCAAAATATGGCTAGGAATAAAGTTCAGAGAATGTGCAAAGTTCCAAGTTTCCAAGCCCTTTGTGTGGCCGCGGATGACTAAAGTGAGACCGCAGTCACAATTCTGCGGACCGTAGAAAGAATGCCTCGCGGCCACAGATCAGAATTATGCGGCCGCAGACCTCCAGTTCCTGACAAGTTAAATAAATATGTCGACCGCTCATGGAATTGTGTGGCCGCACAACCTCCCGAAGGGGATTTCTGTCCAAACTTTCTAGCCTTGTATAAATAAAAAAGATTCACAATTTTAGGTCAACTTTTGACATCAGCAACTACAGTAGCCATTTCTCTTTGCTTCTTTTAGTAATTTTTCATATTTTAGGATATCTTAACATAGATTTTATCATTTTAATTTTTCAATATGAGTTTAATTAGTACTCATTCTTCTATTTTTTCAATTTCAAGCATGAGTAGCTAGACTTTTACTAGGGTTATGACCCAACCCTAGTGTGTAAACCTTATGGTGTTTAATTTAATGTTTGTTTATGATTGTGTATTTATTATTTAGCCTTGTTTATGCTTTAATTTATGGAATTAATGGTTGCAAACATTAGTTCATGCCTATTTGACTTAGTCACTATTTTACAAAAAGAGACTTAGTCTAGGAAAACTTAGCTAACAAGAAATTGGGTCAATCGAGAGATTGATAATCCTAATTAAAGGATTCAACCTAGAGATAGTAATAACCTGACTTGAGCTTTTATCAACCGTTTTGTGCAATACCCATTTGGACTTGAGAAATCCAAATTGGAAAAAATCACTCTCTGACCGAGAGGTATTGAGTGGGTAATTGAGTGTTGATATATATAATACACAAAATAAGAATTAAGGTTTATATCTCATTAGGAAAACACCTAGTGATGGTCATATCCCTAGGCTTTTTACAAAACATGAAAAACAACAAAAATAATTTCTTAGTTTCATTTCTTGACTTAGAAATCTTAGTTTAAAATAGACATAGAAACAACCCGAATTTGTGGAAGTGTAAATTGAGGTAGTTCAAACTCACATACTACAATATATACTTCTAACTCCCGTATTTAACTCCCTGTGGAAATTGACCCCGACTTTTGTTGGGTACTACTATTACAATCGACTGTTTCATATCCTTGATTTGAGGTGTGAATTGGACAAGATAAAACACCCCCAAAATATTCAAATCATTCACCAAGATTAGGTTACGAAAATAATAGTGTCATGACCCAATAACCATTCAAGATTGAATATCTAAGTGTATAATATGGATCATGTCAAAGTCTCCACAAGTCTACAAAAAAAACTATATATATACATATGCTTATGCAAGTGAGATCTTCATCTAATATTCGAAAGAGTCTATTTCAAATGATATCCTCAAGCATCTCACGGCACATCGCCTACGATAGTAACAAAATATCGTGAAGCATAAAGCTTAGTGGCACATAACTTAACTAGCATTTCATAATAAAAGAAAAGTATACTATGTGATGAATATAATGAATAAATTCTAGATATGAGCTTATCAAAATCAACATCAAGTACTTAATGAAGGTACAATCATTTCAAGAGGGCTAAATGTCAAATCATAAAATAGTTCAAAATACCATTATTCAAAATTTCAAGTGTCAAGAAGATTTTCAACTATTCCAAGAAAGTCGAACGATTAGTTGATTTTCCTAACATATACGTCATGAAATTACATCAAGAATAATCAAGTAACAAGAGGGACGGGAGTCCTAAATCAAGTAGGGTCATCACCCAATTATCAAGAGAATCAAGAGCCATATTGAAAGTGGTTTTCCCATTCATACTCAAAATGGACAAATTTCATGATTAGGATAGAATGTCGATCTAAATTCAAGATAGGTCAATATCCAAACAAAAGACATGCCAATATAATTGACAAAGTCACTATCACAAAAGGGGCGAAATTCCAATAAGAACGCAATAATGCTTAAACAATCTGTATATGTGGGCGAGTTAAATTGTCTTTCAAAAATTATTCGCATGACACCCATATGATTTTAACATATTCATAACTCAATTAAAAAATTATACCCTCAATGAAAACTAATACATCAAGGTGTCTAAAAATATTTTTTTCTCAAGCTACAAAGCAAGTAAACTAGTAAAGTAGCGAAAGTCAATATGAGAACACATTTAAAGTAAGATGAAATTTCAACTTAAAGTAAGATAAAATTTCATCAAACCTTAACCACTCACAATATTTCAACAAATTAAATTGAAAAGAACACTCAAGTTTATGTGCAAACTTTGGAGCCTTAGTGTTACTAAAGCTCAAACGACATCAACGGATTTAAGATCTTCTAGGCAAAGAAAAGAGCGATTTTCCTAAGGTATCCTCCTTAGCTTGAAAATATGTCTCTTATACCTTTTTCTTTGAGCAAATAGGAAATATATTAATTAGAAAGCTAAATATTATTTGTTACATCGTAACATGTGCCTTGTAGGGCACATTCATTTCCTATGCTTGCTAAGAAGTTGCAAGCATTCAAAGACAAGATTTTAACAAAATAGAAGCATAGTTTTTATCCGCTATTACATGACTTTCCAAACTGCTAGGTGGTATTACAAAAACTGATTTTTCCTTCTTCCTGTGAGTACTTCCCAGCTTGGCCATGAGGTGTGCTACCCTGTTGCCTTCCCTAAAGTTGTGCCTGAGGAGGGTCGCCTTCCCTCGGTGCATTAACAACCTGCATGATTTAACAAGGCCATCAAGATGTTTATTGCCATTACGAATTGCATGCACTGCCTCAGGACAATCTGTCTCGATCTCCAGTGGGAAAAGATCCCATTCTTGAGAAGTTTTAATTCCTTCCTTGATTGTTTTGAGTTTCGCTTCCACTGATCCTCTAGTGTTTATGATCTTGCTAAAGCCAACAATCCAGTTTCCCTCTGCATTACGTATAACTCCCCCAATGCTGCCTTTTCTCTTGTGTAGCTTGCATCCACATTCATTTTGTACCACCTTCTTGGAGTCTTTATCCAGTGTATTTTTATTTGGATCTTTTCCACATGCAATGTGTTACGATATGTGAGCAACTTGTATTCTAAATCTTGCTGAATGATATGATTATTATTAATGGGTTTGGATGTGTTATTTTTGTTGTTATTATTTCGATTGATCCAAATTGTCCATATAGAAAAAGGTAGGAGATAGTTCCAATCCATTATATTATTATTCATGATAATGGATTTGTTTCTGAGTTGTATAAGACAGTGGTCATCCGAGTGTTTCCTAATGGTCACCCCACCTATGTTTTTCCAAAAGATTTTTACCGGTGTGAACTCAAAAAATATGTGAGTAATAGATTCATACATGTTCATGTTGCATATAGGGCAGTGAGGGTCTATGTTAATACCAATTTTGGAAAAGTATTTTCTGCATGGCAATCTATTGTGGAGGCATTTCCACATAAAAAAATTAATTTTGTGGAGACATGACAATGACCAAATCCAATTAAATTTTCCATGTTGTTGAGTTTGAGATTCAATTATAGAGTAACAACTTTTAGTGCTAAAAATACCTTTTGGACAGATGGACCAAATTGGAATATCATTTATGGGACCTTTTTACGAATTATAGCCTTAAGAATATTTTGGTGGATTTCTTTAGGCAATTCCATGGGCAATTTTTGGAGGTCCCAATTATGGTCTGAATAGATATCTCTTACTTTTAGGTTGTAGTGGTCGGGTGATAGAGGACCATGTAGTAAACTTCGTAGGTTTAGTGAATCTGGAATCCAATTAAGGTCCCATATATTAATGTTAGAGTTTATGTGTGGGGACCATATGATCCCCTTTGAACATACCTCCCACCCTTTCTTTATAGCATTCCAAATAAACGATTGGTTTGATTTGGTGCAACCTTTTCCATACTTAGTGATAATCAATCTGGACCAAGGAGTGGTTGTTTGGGTGAGTAGTCCCCATGTTAAACTGGCTAGGTTAGACAAGCTTTTTGAGTGTGCATTATGCAGTCCCAACCCCTCCAATGATTTAGGCTTACAAATATTTGACCAACTAATCATGTGAAGCTTTCTTTTGGTTTCACTCGAACCCCAAATAAAGTCCCTTTGTATTTTATCAATTTTTTTGCGTGGTTTAGTAGGGAGGAGGGTGTATTGCATGTAATAGCTTGGTACAGAGTTTAGACACGATTGAGCTACATTCGTTATGCCCGCCATATTGATGTATCTCATCTTCCAACTAGCCAATCTTGCTTTCATTTTATCTATAATAAAATTATGGTCCGTTGGTCTAGGATTTTTATTTAGGATTGGAAATCCCAAGTAGTTTCCGAAATTTTCACCCCTCTTAAACATCAATGTGCTTGAAATAGTATTGATGATTGTAGGATTACAATTTTGGGAGAACATAATTTTTGATTTAGCATGGTTTATTCTTTGACCACTAAGGGAGAAAAAAGCATTTAGACCTAGTTTAATGGCATGGCATGATTTTTTATTTGCCCTAGCCATTAATGTTAAGTCATCTGCAAAAAATAGATGTGAAAAACTAATATTTGTTCTTCCTATGATAATAGGATCCCAATGACGAGTGTCTACTTGATTAGTAATATATCTAAACAACATTTCAAGGCATAAAAGAAATATGTAAGGAGATAAAGGGCCTCCTTTCCTAATGCCTCTACTTGGTTCGAAAAAGGTAGTGTCACGACCCAAAATCTATTAAGGTCGTGATGGCGCCGGACACCACCGTCAGGCAAGCCAATCATTAATTAATTAAAATAATTTCATGCTTTAACATTTTTCGAAATTGTTACCTTTCACTTACAAGTCATAAAAGCGAATAAAAATTTATCAAATAAATACGACAGGTAAACTATTTCATTTATTTAGTTAAATCCCAAACACATCCCAGAACCCGGTGACACAAGTGCATGAGCAATTTCTAATAATTTATACAATCATTACAAAGTTTGTCCGGGATACAAATTGGACAATGGAATTTAAAACAAAATGAATACAATACGAGGGGGACTCTGTCAGCTGCGGATCGCCTCCGGATGATGCAGCTCGCCTAAGTCTCCAAACCAGCCTCATCGCTATGAAAGTACATGTGCAATAAAAATGCATAGCAAGTGTAGCATGTACGAGAACAACGTGTACTCAGTGAGTCGCCCGCCTAACCTAAGAAAAGTAGTGACGAGAGGTCGAATCAGACACTTGCTAGAGGTCAATTAAATATATTCAGGTGAGACACTAAGTATGAATGTCATAGACAATTTCTTAAAATCAGGAATTAATAATATCAGCTCCTTCCACATTTAACACTTTAAATCTTCGTCATTTCAGTTGACAATTGAAATCATAATCCGGGATAAGAAACGTCAGACTTATTTCACATTTTACACATAAATTCTCCTTCCTCATAACTGGCCATTAAAACTTCCTTAGGCCGATAAACATGTATAAATCACAGCAAATACGCAGTAAATATCATGCGCAAGCAATGCCGAGGGTCGACGACCCGGAGCAACATAAACATAAAGTGTGCACTACCGAGGGTCGAACGGCCCGAACCATAGATGCATCTATTTTCCCCGCTCGCGTATCAATCATGCGACGCGGTCAACATAATAATAATAAGGCTAACCAAACTCGATAGGTTTATCCGAAACACAATTATCCAAGGAAGAATCAATTCTCCTTCTAGGTGATTAAGAAAAGTAAACTCTATCCTTCTCAAATATTTAGATACTAATTGAAAGCATCACATGATATTTTATTGACAAGGTCACCAGTACAACAAGTAAAGCATGCTAGTGGCTCCTAGACTACCCGGACATGGCATAATAGTAGCTACGCACGGACTCCTGTCACCTCGTGCATACGTAGACCCCGCAATTAATAGCATGTATTCATTTAGTTCACCTAGGAGGACAATTCCCCCGCACAAAGTAAGAAAGGAGACTCACCTCGCTCCGAAATTCCATAATCGTCTTCCAAGCCCTTCTGACGACTCCAATGGACGCACAACTCCCCAAAACTATCCAAATAACTACAAACCAATGAAAATATACTCTAATATTTGCAACAATTCGAATTATATAATTTCCCAACTTCGCTCAGCGAATTGACCAAAATGCCCTCGGGCCCACGTGCCCGAATTTTGAAATTTCTCGAAGATATACACTACCCATAGCGTTACTAACTCAAATATACAATTTACTCAAATATTCATGCTCAATTCGTGGTAGAAATACAAAATACAAATTTTTAGGTCTTTCCTCCAAAATCCCAATTTTCCTACTAATTTCCATGTCTAATTCATGTATAATCCTTGTATTAATCATAAAAACATGAAGAAATTACTTACCTAGTGATGCTTGGTGGAAAACCCCTCTTGAAGGTCCTCAAAATCGCCCACATTAATGAAACAAATGAAGGAAATGGCCAAAATCCCATTTAAAAGATCACACTGCCCAGAAAAACCCTCTATGAGATCACATGAAATGCTTTGCGATCGCATAGGCCAACTATGCTGCCCCAGATTTCCTCATGTGCGTTCGCATGACCACTCCCGCGTTCGCACAAGCCAAGTCCTAGAAGCCCCTAAACACACCCTTGTGTGATCTCACAACAACCCCTGCGGTCGCACAGGGCAATTCTCTACAGCCTCAACTTTTCCTTCTGTGCGATTGCATACTTCCAGGTGAGATCGCACAAGCAAAAATTCCAGCCCACTAATTTCTTCTCTGTGATCGCACAGTTGGGACCGCGATCGCATAGTACACCATTGACACCAGAAAACAACAACAGCAAAACAGAGAAAAATGGACCGAACTCATCCGGAAACACACCCGAGGCCTCCCGGACCCCGTCCAAATCACACGACTCAGTCCCATAACATCCCACGAACTTTCTCGAGGCTTCAAATCACATCAAACAACACCAAAATCACGAATCGCACTAAAATTCAAACTTTATGAACTTGAAATTTCAAACTTCCACTTCTGATGCCGAAACCCGTCAAATCACCTCCGATTGACCCCAAATTTTGCACACAAGTCATATTCAACATTAAGGACCTGCTCCAAATTTCGGAATCGCATTCCGACTCCGATATCAAAATTTCCACTTCCGGTCGGATTCTTCAAAACCTTCAAATTTCTATCTTTAGCCAAATGACTTCAAAATGACCTCCAGACATCCGAATTCACTTCTGATCGCGCTCCCAACCCCAGAATCACCATACGGAGCTATTCCCAGACTCGGAATCCCAAACGGACATTAATATCATTGATATGCGCTTCAATCCAAACTTCAAGAATTCCTTCAAAAATGCTGACTTCCACAATATGCGCCGAAACGCTCCCGGGTCATCCAAAACCCGATCTGAACATACGCCCAAGTCCAAAATCATCATACGAAGCTGCAGGAACCTTCAAATCCTCATTCGGAGGTCGTTTACTCAAAATTCCAATCTTAGTTGATTCTTCCAACTCAAGGCTTCTGAAATGAGAATTTTCTTTCCAAATAAACTCTAAACTTCCCGAAATTCAATTCTGACCACACCTACAAGTAGGGGTGTGCATTCGAATCGGTTTATCGATAAATCGAATCGATTATTTGTTATCGATATCGATTTATCAATTTCAATTTCGATTCGGAAAATTTTCTTATCGAGTTATCAATTTCGATTTCGATTTTGTCCACTTCGCTTATCGATTTA
>MDKI01074594.1:0-23510 GCA_005239505.1 Nicotiana paniculata | reverse complement strand
TAACTCGAACTCATTTAGGAATTTTATCGAACGCTATGTGACCCCCCTTAGATTACTAACCCCATTTTTGTGAATAATTACCCAAACTCTTTTCCCTTTACTATATTATGACTAGTTGGTTATATGCATGCAAAATCCCCTACCCCCATCTTCATGAACTCACCTAACCATGTTTCATTTTAACAAAATCTGGAAATTAAGGTTGATGGGGTAGAAGCTTACCTCTTATGGTGAAGAAAATGGTGTCCTACTTGATTAGTTCGAAGCTTGAGTGATGAAGGAGGATCACTTTGATGAAGTTGGGACTTTCTCTCTCTAGAACTCTCTCTTCCCTCTCTCTATTTTGTTTAGAAAATCTTTAAAATTGAAGGGGCCAAGTGTTTTAATGAACTGGGGGTCGGGTATAGAATTAGAAATTTAACAGCCCCGAAGCAGAAATGCAGTCAGGAATACGATCGCATTCCTGCTATGCGGTCCGCATTCCTGTCGCATAAATGGCCCTCAAATGGGCCAAAAAGAAAAGTAGACTGCCAGGTATGCGACCACTATGCGGTCCGCATACCTGTTATGCGATCGCATAGTGCGTCACATAACTCCGTCCGCAAAAGTCAAGGTGCAAGAATGCGACAACTATGTGGCCCGCATTCGTAAAATGCGATCGCATTCTAGGCTGCATAGCTGTCCTCAAAATGGACAGCAAACTGTCCAAGTATGCGACCACTATGCGGTCCGCATACATGATCTGCGATCGCATAGTGGACCGCAGACCTGCACAAATCTGGAAAATTATATCTTTTAAGTCCCGAGTTACTTTTTACTCCACATGGGTCCGTTTTAAGAATTTTCTACACTTATAACCACATGGGGACCCATTCGGGCATCGTTTTTAGACTTGAATTTTTTTACGGGTCTTTACATCCTCCCCCACTTAGAATCATTCGTCCTCGAATGAGGATCGGGGAATCACTTAGTTAAGAGAACACAAAACATGCCAACCCCCAAATTTTTACTAACTCTGATATTTCCTGAAAATTTCGCCAGAGTTTCCTTTGGAATTAGGCCTACCTACCCGCCAAAGAGCCCCCGAAACACATTTTAACCAACTCCACACATTTTCAGTTACTCTATCAACTTACACATAATCCGGTCATTTCAACAGGTTGCATATAATTCAATTACTTCCACAAACGAAACATAGTTCAGTTAACTCCACAAATTTGCACATAATTCAACTATTACAATGAGTTGCACATAATTCAGCTATTTCAATGAGTTGCACATGATTCAGCTATTTCAAGGAGTTGCACATGATCCAACTAATCACAACAACATATACATTTATGGCACAAAGTTTGAGAAGTCACAATAGTAGGGTAATTAGGGGAGTGGAGTGTTCTTGCACAAAATTTGACACCGATGTAATTGCTTAGAGATGACAACTTTCAAAACCAATTTTTTTCAGAAATTTCGGCAGCATCTCCTTGGTAACTAGGCCTATCCACCTGCCAGAGAATCACCCAAAAACATCCTATAAGCTCATCAATAACTCGACAAAGCACCACAATGTATTTACCCATAACACTAATTCTCAGCATCACAAGAACTACATTATCATAATGACACCTGAACATGGACTGCACATTTTTATATCATAACACCAATAAGGTACCTTTCAAGTCAAAACTAATTGATATATATAATCAAATGAAAATATTTTCCTTCCACGACACTTTCGGCCTTCTAGGTGGCCTCCTCTACTTACAAGCCTTGCCATAACACATTCACGGAAACAATCCCAACCCCTAAACTTACCTAACAAGGATGATATCTAGATGCCTCGCATAAGCTAACTACCCATTAACTTCACCTTCAATAGTCTACACCAAAATGATACACAAAGGATCTTCCAACTACCTTCTTAGACATAGATATATGAAAACACAAATACATGAGAAACATTATACCCCTAGTGCAACCCAATGGGAAATGCGCTTATATACCCTTCATTATCAATTCACATAACATTTACCGGGGAAAATTTTGAGAATAATCGGTTCACCCTCCTGAATTCTAAATCTCCATCCGAGCACCCAAACTAAACCCGTGGTGACCTTCACGATTACTGTAAGATGTGCTATAATAAATTGACCTTAAAATTACCTACTGAATATGTGTGATCACAGGTTGACTTTGACACGTTTGAACATTCAATACCAAATAAATCTAATACAATAAAGATCAACGGAGTTCAAGATTGGGCTGGAATTACTCAGGAACCCATTAACATGCTGAACAGGGTGTTTATTGAGGTTATATGCTAAGAGACACGAGGATTTCTATTAATTAGGTTGACATGGTTTAATCTAGGTGACTGCATCAATTATCAGATAAATGAAGCATAGTGGTGACTAGTATTCTTAGATGAGGTGGATACCATGTACGTGAACTTGAGATTCCAAAGAAGTGATCAAGTGGGATACACCGGTTGTGTCCCTGAGTGTAAGGTAAGTAGTTGAGATCAAATGGTAAGACTCTTGCAACATGGGTGTGATTGAGGCTGCAAATGAAATACGTGGAATTTGATTTCACTCCTAACAATAAGCGACACAAGGTCTTTATGACACAAGCGCATGAGGATGGAAAAGAAGCCACCTACATATGAGATTATCATAATTCGAACAATATAACCCTTCCTAAGGCGGTGGAATGCCAGAGGTAGCAAAATTACCATACATGACAATGACGTTGTCAATACTCCTAGGAGTTGAGTGAGTAGAGAGCCACATAACCTCATCAAATCCGACCCATTATGACTTTTGAAAAGGGGACACACTTTGGTTTGAAATCATGGCAATTTAATATTGAACTTTAAGGAAAATCATTACTTTTGGAACCCATGAGACAAGACCTCGTAGCCCTAGAAAATCGTCAACAATGTCGAGAAAGTACTTAAAATCATTACGAGTTAGTGTAGAATAAGGCCTCGAAGTGACCATATGAATAATTATGGTGCAGCTTCCTCTTGGTTCCCCGGTGCAATTCCGGATCTCGAGGGCTGGGTTTGACAACTGGTCTCCACCTCTTCTCATGTCGAGAATTGCTAGCGTGACTTGGCCAGAGGTCGATGGGAGGCTAAAAACTACGGTGAGTTTTTTCGCTTGTATATCGAGGTTTTCCCCGTAACCTAATTCTTATTAACTTGGTTTCTTCATGTGTAGGTCTCGATGAAAATGTTGCCATGAGGCCACCTGCACCTGGGGAAGGGAAGGCTTCAAAGCCAAACAAAGAGAGGAAAAGGAGAAGAGCTTCTCCTTCTGATACCCCCAAGCCAAAGAAGAATAAAGCTCGGAAATCAAAAGTCGAGCCTTGTTCTCCTCGTGTCGACGCAGTTCAATGACTTCGAGAGGAGGATGAAGAGGGTGAAGATGATGGTTGCCCGCTGGTAAATCGAAAGAGGGGAAGTGAGGCTTCTAGGAGTGTCGAGCCGGTGGAGCTCGAGACGGATCCATCTCGGATCGAGGACATTCCGGAGGAGGGTCTGAGCAAAGTCCCCGCGCAATCGGGTGGTGATGATGCCCCTCACCGTGATAATCAGCCGGTGGGTGTGCCCGAAGGGTCTGGCCTCGATGCCCTTTAGAGAGAAGACAATGTCCCAAGTGACTCACTTGCGATAATCAACATTGGTGACTCGCCGCTTGGACCTTCATTCTCCGATAGGCAGTTTCAAGATGCTTGGGACATGGATACTCCTGATGTGGGACATGCTCATGAAAGGAATGACATATTCCAGGACTGCTTCGCCGGAGTCAACGATGGTCCCGAACTAGACGCATCGTTCGTATTCGACGAGGCTCAGCGGTTTCTGAAACAAGTAGGTTATATTTATTCTTATTTACACTTGCATTTAATCCATATCTCTTCAAGCCTGACTCTCTTCTTTGTGCATAGGCCATGGTGCTCCACCGATAGGCATCTTCAAAATCTAGGGCTGAGCTATCCATATGTGAGGCCGAGATCAAGAAGCTCATAGAGGAGAGGGATGTCCTCAAACTCCTCTACATTCAAAAGGAAGAGGAGATCATGACCCTTCGAGCTGAACTCACAAGAGATCATCGAGATTAGACCGAACTTATTAAATGGGTAATGTAATTTCTTGAGAGCTCATTATGTGTTAATGGCTTGATTTTAGCAATTAATTCTTTGGTTTTGCAGATTCAACAGAAGGGCGAGCTGGTGGAGCAGCTTCGAGAGGAGACCAAAATGAAGGAGGCCGAAACTCTGGGATGAAGACAGCATATGGAGCATCTCGCCTCGGAGAAGGATGCGCTTCGGGCCCAACTGACTTCACTCGAGATCCAGATCCAAGTTGTGAGGGAGGGAAGCTTGGTCCGGGCCCGAAATATTGAAGAGATTGAGGCTGACATTGAAAGTGCCAAGGTTATGGAGGTTGAGGCCTCAACTTTGATTTCCAATGAAGTGGATTCCGTTAGTGGATCCGAGACTGAAGAGGATGGGGATGAGGCCGCCGAAGATGTGGCGCCCGAGGATGTGGCCCCATAGGACGTGGCCTCCGAGGATGTGGCCCCCGAGGACGTGGCTCCTGGGGTGAACTAGGCCTTTAGGATTTTCTTCTTTTTGTATCTTTTTTGTGTAAGGCCTTGATTGGACTTTTTTACAAATCATCCAATATATAATAGAAAATTTTTCTCTGAATGCCTTCGTATGTTTTCAAGTATAGATATGCTTTTTGTCTTCATCGAAAATGTTGAAAAATTCTCATTGCTGTAATCTTACTAACTTCAGTTCGTAGCAAAAAAAAAACCCTCAAGCTTTTCGTTTATACGAGGGTAATCCCCCGAGCTCAAAAATTTATTCGAGACTTTATCTCGAGGGTGTCTTGATCGAGCCTATAGATGTGGTATCTTTATAACCAAGTTCAAATGGGTCTTGACCTTTAGAATAAAACAAACCCTTAGGTTTTTTATCAAATGATGGGTATGTTTTGAGCTTACAGTAATACACCCTTTAGGGTTTTTTGTCGAACCTTCGAGCTATAACTGACTTTTATTTGAGCTCGGAATAGCGGAACCCTTGGGTACGAATCGAGTGAGAACGAGGTCTCGAACTGTAATTATTTTGGCCCTTAGGCTCTTTAGATTGGCCCTTAGGCTCTTTAGATTGGGCCGATTCGACCTCTAAAAATGGCTATTATTTTCCCCCTTTCAGCCAAAAGACTTAGTGAAAATTTGTTTATGCCTTAGCACATGTTTTTTACACCCATTGGGTTTTTTGAGGGTCCGATGATCGGAACCCCATTTTTCTTTTTTGTGCCTCAACGTGTTTGTGTTAGGGTAATTTCATACCCCTTGAGGTTTTTTCAAATACTGATATTATCGAAGCTTTTTAATTATTCGACGACTGATTTTGTCGAAGCCCTTTTTTATTTGCTTTGCCGAGGGTAACCTTATTTACCGGGTTTTTGAAGTATTTAAAGGCCTTTTGTTTATAGAGGAAGTCGGACGTCTCCGAGCCACGTTATTTCTGCCGTAGCCTTCGGGTATGTCTCTTGGACTTATTTCCCGATAACATTTCGAACTTGTTCTAAATGCTAGTCCCCGAGTATGATGGCCTTGGCCTATATATCGAGGGATGCCTCTTTGAGGTCTTATGATTTCGAATTTAGATAGCTCGAGTATGCAGTCCCCGAGTGTTTGAAGTATGCTTGTACTTGGCTTTTGAGCCATTTTTCACAAGTGTTAGTTTTGCACGACAGATGAGAATCATAAGTATGTGATTTGTTTAGTAGAGAATTTACTTCAAAACACGAGATGTTCGATAAAATAGAATGATTCTTTGAATAATTTATACATGCGTACATGTTTTGTCGTCGGGACTCGGTTAATCTATATGGACGCGATTCATTCGACCGTTTTGCCCATTACAAAATTTATCCAATCGAGACCCATTGACATGAGGTACATTTCTCGAACACATAACATCCGAGGGTGATGCTCCCCTATTATTCGAGGTTGATTGTAAATAAGCCTCAGATATCGTTGAATTATCCTCAGTTAGCACATAATTGTTGACTCGTTAAAACCTTGCCGTAAAAACCCATTTGTGATAAAAACGATCTAAGGAAAAAAGATTGCAACGCGTACTTTAAAACCTGAGGTCTCGATGTCTTAGGTCGAAATCCTGCAATGAGTTAGTTTTGAATACGTATATAAATGAAAGAAAAGAGAAAGTCATACCTTAGCAATTGTGTCGGTTAAGTAGCGATATGTTCCAGTTGTTTGGCAGTGGTTCACCGCTCATCGTTCCGAGTTTGTAAGATCCTTTCCCGACTATGTCAAGGATTTCGTAGGGTCATTCCCAATTCGGGCCGAGTTTCTTTTTATTAGGATCTCGAGTATTGGTGGTGACTTTTCTTAGGTCCAAATCCTCAACTTTGAAGTGTCGAAGGTTGGTTCTTCTATTGTAGTACCTTTCGATTCGTTGCTTTTGTGAAGCCATTCGAACGAGTGCAACTTCTCATTTTTTATCTAACAACTCGAGGCTGGTATTTATAGACTCACGGTTTGATTTCTCTATTGCATATCGAAACCTGGCGCTGGGCTCTCCGACTTTGACCTGTATCAAGGCTTCAGTGCCATATACTAAGGAAAATGGAGTTTCTCATTTACCGACCTTCGACGTTGTCCGATATGCCCATAGGACCTGGGGCAATTTTTCCCTTCACTTTCCTTTGGCTTCGTTTAGACTTTTCTTCAAGTTTTGGATGATAGTTTTGTTAGTTGATTCGACCTGCCCGTTGTTCGTTGATAGTATCCTCTTTATTTTATGATCCTCGAGTAATTTCGTTATTTTGCTGCCGATGAACTGTTTGCCATTGTCACATACTATTTCTGCGGGTATCCCAAATGAACATGCAATGTGATCCCATATGAAATCTATCACTTCTTTTTCCCTAACTTTTTCGAAGGCCTGTGCTTCAACCCATTTAGAGAAATAGTCAGTCATAAATAAAATGAACTTAGATTTACCTGGGGCCGATGGCAGGGGACCGACGATGTTCATTCCCCATTTCATGAATGGCCATGGGGATAGAATAAGTGAAGTTGTTCTCCAGGCTGGTGGATCATCGGTGCAAACCTTTGACATTTATCGCATATTTGAACGAACTCCTTAGAGTCTTTTCCATGCTACTCAATAATATCCTGCTATGACAACCTTTCAAACTAGTGACTCGGCGCCAGAATGGTTCCCACAAGTTCCTTCGTGGATTTCCCGTAGAACATAGTCAGTATCTCCCGGTCCCAAGCATACTGCCAATGGGCCATCGAACGTCCTTCTGTATAATGTTCCGTCTTCGTCTAATGTGAAATGGGCAACTTTAGTCCGTAAGGTCCTCGATTCGTTGGGATCCGATAGAAGCTTTCCGTTCTTCAAGTACTCGATGTATTTGTTTCTCCAGTCCTAGGTTAAGCTCGTAGAATTTATTTCAGTGTGTCCTTCCTCGATCACAGATCTCGAGAGCTGGACGACAGTCCTCGAGCTGACCTCATCTTCTTTTACCGATGACCCCAAATTGGCGAGTGCATCGGCCTCGATGTTTTGTTCTCGAAGTAAATGTTGTAGCTTCCACTCTTTAAAATGGTGCAAGGTTGCCTGTAATTTGTCTAAGTACCTTTGCATCCTATCCTCCCGAACCTCAAAGGTTCTATTTATTTGGTTCACTACCACTAAAGAGTCACATTTAGCTTCAACGACTTCAGCTCCCAAACTTTTAGCTAGCTCGAGACCTGTAATCATGGCCTCATACTCGGCCTCGTTGTTAGTCAATTTGGAAGTTTTAATAGACTGTCTAATAATACCGCCCATGGGAGGTTTCAAAACAATGTCGATCCCGAACCTTTTCACATTTGAGGCACCGTCCATGAAGAGGGTCCATACCCCCGATGATGTACCTGATCTTAGCAAAAGTTCCTTTTCTACTTCGGGTATGAGGGTTGGCGTAAAATCGTCCACGAAGTCCGCCAAAATTTGAGACTTGATGGTCGTTCGGGGTTGATACTCGATATCGTACCCGCCAAGTTCGACGACCCATTTGGCCAATTGACCCGATAATTTGGGCTTGTGCAAAAATTTTCAGAGTGGATAAGTGGTTATCACACATATGAGGTGACACTGGAAATATGGCTTTAATTTTCTAGATGCACTTATTAATGCAAGTGCCAATTTCTCTAAGTATGGGTACCTAGTTTCAGCATCTCCTAAGGTTCGACTTAGGTAATAAACAGGAAACTGCGTACCTTCCTCTTCCTGAACTAGGACACCACTTACCGCTATCTCGGACACCGCCAAGTATAAGTAAATCTTTTCATCTGCCTTCGGGGTATGGAGCAAAGGTGTGCTCGATAAATATCTCTTTAATCCCTTCAATGCATGTTGACATTCCTGGGTCCATGCGAAATCATTTTTCTTTTTGAGGAAGGAGAAGAACCTGTGACTCCGATCTGATGACCTCAAAATGAATCGACCCAAGGCAGATATCCGTCCGATTAGTCTTTGTATGACTTTTACACAGTCTACGATGGTGATATCCTCGATGGCCTTAATCTTGTCGGGGTTTATTTCGATTCTCCGATTTGACACCATGAAGCCAAGGAATTTGCCCGAACCGACCCCGAAAGCACATTTTTCGGGGTTGAGATTCATGTTGTACTTTCTCAGGATTTTGAATATTTCCTGCAAATGAGTCAAATGGTCCTCTGCACGCAGGGACTTAACTAACATATCATCAATGTAAACTTCCATTGATTTACCTATCTATTCTTCGAACATTTTGTTAACAGGCGTTGGTATGTAGCTCCTGCATTTTTTAGCCCGAGGGGCATTACATTGTAACAATAGGTTCCATACTTAGTGATATAAGAACTCTTTTCTTGGTCTTCTGGGTCCATCTGGATTTGATTGTACCCAGAATAGGCGTCGATAAAGGTAAGGATCTCGTGTCCGACCGTGGCATCAATCATGCGATCGATGTTAGGCAACGGAAAGAGTCTTTCGGACATGATTTGTTCAAGTCCTTATAGTCTACACACATTCTAAGTTTGTTCCCATTTTTGGGGATTACAACTACATTAGCTAACCATTCAGAATATTTTACTTCCCGAATGTATCCTATTTTGAGAAGTTTGGTTACCTCGTCCTTTATGAAGGAATGCTTTACCTCAGACTAGGGTATTCTATTTTTCTTTATCGGTTTGAACTTAGGATCCAGGCTCAGCCGATGAGTTGTTATCTCTGGTGGGATTCCTGTCATGTCTAAATGGGACCATGCAAAGCAGTCCATGTTATCAATAAGAAATTGAATGAGTTTTTTCCTGAGTTCGGGGGTCAACCTCGTTCCTAGGTATACCTTTCGTTCGGGGATATACTCGATTAGTATCACCTGTTCCAACTCCTTGACCGTTGACTTGGTTGCATTTGACTCTTCAGGAATAACAAAAGTTCGAGGAGTTAGAAAATCCTCTTCTTCTTCTTCTTCTTCTTCCACTACCTGATTCTTCGATTCGGTCGGGGCTGGGGACGGTGATTTCTATTTGGCCGTCTGCTTATCTTTGGCGCTCAATTTTTTTGAAGTCGAAGGTGTTGATAGGCGTCACCTCGTCGACTGCAAACATTTCCTTTGCGGCGTGTTGTTCCTCGTAAACTGTTTTCACACCATCCGTCATCGGGAACTTCATCATTTGATGAAGGGTCGATGGCACTATCCTCATGTTGTGGATCTAAGGCCTTCCGAGCAGTGCATTATGTTGATACCCAAAATTTCCCTATATTATTTTCAAAATGCATATATATTTTCAAAATAATGCATGAGCATTAATTAGTTTTTTTCATAATTTTCTGTAATTTTAAAGGATTTTAAATTAATTTATTCCATCATTTTATTATCTAAATAATTACTAATTGCATCATAAATGATTTTATAATAATTTTATTGCTTAATTTTTATCATTTTATATTTATATTAAGCTTTAATTATTCTATGCATAATTATATTTACATCTTTAGGTTATAATTGCAATGACTTTGCAATAATAGCACATGTGTGCGTAATAACTTTATTTTACACGAAAATGACTTTTTATATTTTTTCAATATCCAAATAATTATCTTAAATCATTTTCATGCACAAATAGTATTTTTATCATTTATTAACTATTTTTATAATTATTTTATTAGATTAAATGGGTGTTTAAAAGATAGCCCCTTTTTAGTTAATTTTCGGACTCCAGCCCAATAACCTACCCAGCCCAATTAAACCAACCCAATAACCCATATCCATAACCCTCCCCAACCCATATTTAATCCTGGCCGTTGATTTGAGAAGATCAACCTTCCTTTTTTTAATTACACTAATCCTAAACCCTACCCTCATTTCCTCCCCAACCCGCCACCTCTGTGTCCTTTTCTTCCCTTTCTTCTCTCTCACCCCCTTCTAACCCTAGCCCGCCGTCACTCATATTCCTTCGATTCATGGGGTTCTCTTGCGATTTCAGGCCTTATCCGGCCTCATCTCTCTACTGGTGTTGTGATTCTCATGCTACTTGATGGATTCTCAAAAGATTCGAACTAGACTTTGTTCAAAATCTCTCTTTTCTCGACTAATCCGTCCATATTCACCCCTATGTCTGTGAGTACTACCACTTTCATGTTTCTATGGTTTCAAATCTATGGTTCAAACCAGATTTGATTCACTTCTGTTTATCTTCATAAACTTAGCTATTTTCCGTTTGAATTTGTTCAGATCTCTATAGATCAGAAGTATTTTTGTGTCTGTTTGACATTTTTCCTTTTTTTGTTTTGCTCTTATTTTTAACCGATTTTTATTTTACCCTAAAAGCTAGGGTTTCGATTTTTAAGGGATTTCTTCAAAAAATGTTTAAAACATTTAAATGTTCAACTCTGGTTTTCTTCTTTACTTTTCGACTGATTTCTTTTGCTTGAGTTTCATATCCATGCCTTTATGACTTTGGGTTTCAATTAATTCGACTATTTATTTCACTGTTCTTGCCCGTTTACCTCAGCTCTATAAATTAGCATGTTAATTGAATTTATTGCTTAAATTAGGGTTTGAAATTGTGTTAATAGTGATATTTCCTTATCAGACTCTTACCTATTCTTTCCTTATGTGTGATTAGTAATTGGGCGCTACTTTCCTTAATTCTATTACTGGCCTGATTTTTATGCTTTGATTATTGGGGCTGATTTATAATTGATTTCTAGACTTTACTACTTACCTTTTTTAGCCCTAATCTTGTCTACTAATTTATTCCGTGAAAGATGCTCCTTAATTTAAGTAATACTTACGTGATTCTGTCCTATTAATTGATTTGTGTTAACCCTATTTGACTGATTAGCGTATCTCTGCACCTTATTTGTGTGCCATTGATTTTCCTACCTTATTTGGTTTTACTCTACTGTATGCTATAAAAGCCTTTCATTGTTATGATTTCAAAATACGCTTACACACTTACACTCGGACACACCTACCTAAACACTAAGAGACTTACACTAAGACTCTTACACTCACACACACGCTTTTACAACCTCTTCACTTTACAACTTAAAAACTCTCAAGCTTTCTGTTTTTCTCAAAGAACTTAAGTTCTCTATCTGTGCTGCTGTTATGATTTTTACACTGTTTAGCCGGCTGGAAGCCAAGGCTAGACTCCCTGGATCTAAATTACCATTACATTCGTGTTTACTTTCTTCATAACTGGTATGTTTTAACTCCTGTTATCCTATTTTGTTCTATGAGCTTTTATTTCCAACCTCAGCATGCTTCTATGTGATCTATGATTCCTATTTACTTCTTTCTCAACTGGCATGTTTTAGTTCCTGTTATCTTATTCTGTTTTATGTGTTTATTTTAGTTTATTTCAAACCTCAGCATGCTTCTGTTAGGATATATGCCTAAATGATTCCACCTAGTGATAATTTCTAAACTAAGTACTTCCTATAATGTGAAACCTTGCTGATTCAGTTGTATGTTCTCTGTTCTGAACATGACTAAATATTGCAAGTGTGTGTGGCCAATTCTGTCTGTTAAGTGTCCTTTTGTGATACTAATATAAATATTTAGTCTGAACAAGTACCAATCTACTTGAACTATGTTCTCAATATAGATTCTATTTGTTTCCTGGTACAACTCTGTGTAATCTGAATATGTTTGCTTCTGGAGACTAAATCGTTTTCTAAAACTGTTCCCCAACTCTTTATATACTGGTTTCCAAACTTATACTCTTATTTATCTAGGTTCCTAACACCCCCAGTGTGAGCACTGCCTAGGGTCCTTGAGACTTCTCCGAACTCTGACACATTGGGGCTGGTCTTCCAATCTTTTACAAACTATTTCTTCAAGTAAGGTTCTGGTGTGAGCATTGCCCGGGGTCCTTGAGGCCCTTGGGAACTTTGAAACACCAGAAGCCCAATTTTTTGTATCATGGATGGACCACCTGTATACTTCAAACTTTCTTTGCTTGAAGGCTTGGTTTATAGGTTAATATTGGGCCTGCTAAGGCTCCCTATAGTGTAGTGAATTTTGCTATGTAATTTATTCATTATTGGGATGTAATAATGTAATAATATCTGTAATAAACAGATCTGGGGTTATTAGTAAAGCTGGGGGGAGGGGGGGTGTCTATTTTTTTGTTGTTTAAAAACTCGGGTAGAAATCCTGCCTATAGGTCTATTGTATTGATTATGTGAATGTTACTACTCGTTTAGAGATCCTGCCTATAGGGTTTTTCTGAATATGTGTGACTCTGGATTTTTCATTTTTTGGCATACTAGAGACCCTGCCTATAGGTCTTGTATTAACTCTGCATTAGAAATCCACGTTCATAGAATCTATGCATATTTTCAATCTCAACGTGCATTAGTGATCATGCGTATAAGATCTTATTTGTATAAATTAATAAACTTTCCTAGCAACTTATTTAAAATTCTGCCCACATGTGATTAATAGATATCATTCCTACAGGAGATATCAAAACCAGTTTTCTCCAATTAAGATACCATGTCTATAGGAATAAAAGGAATCGGTTTCAAAACCTAGAAATCATGTCTATAGGATTTAAACTAATAGATATCATGCCTATAGGGTAAATCAGTTTGTAAACTTAGAAATCATGCTTGTAAACAGTTTCAACTTGTAGAAATCATGCCTATAGAGTAAAATCCGTTGGTAAATTTAGAAATCATGCTTGTAATCGATTTTAGCACTTAGAAATCATGCCTATAGGAGTTAATTAATTCTGCAAATTAGAAAGCATGCCTATAGGATCTAAAGAGATAAAATCTATTTTCATAATTTTAAAATCAATAATTCGCTCAAAAACCATGTTATAGGTCTATAATTAACAATTGTAGATGCCATGCCCATATGATTCTGTTCTGGTTATCACTTCGGCAAACTTGTAGGGTTATTAAGAATTCTAGGTCTAAAAACTGTGATCTCTTGCTGCTTGAAATTTGCCCAGATTCAGAATTTAATCAAATCAGTAGGCAAGCCAGTAGGTCTCAATGCTCATTTTAATTAACTTGCTTTCTTACATTCTGTTTATGCCCATCTAGATATCCTGCCTATAGGATCCTAAATTAATGAAATTTGCTGATTGAATTGCGTGTATTTGTTGTTACTTGTGGAGGTTAATATGAGACTTATTTGCTCCTTACATGATAGTCCTATCTGAATTTTGTTTGTCGTAGATTTTTCTCATTTTAAGCAACATAGGTCAGTCTAGAACTACCTTAAATAGAGATCCTAAACATCTCCAGGACCATAGGTAAGGGACGGGTAATGCACACATAAGGAACGAGTTAGAAGCTACTAGAACGCTTAAATAACAACTGAAAGATAGTAATTGGGTAGTAAAGGAGATGATGACCCGTGCGCTAATACTATGTGTAGCACCCCAACTTGGGGAAAGTTACCAAGTATTGCATGGAAATGATCCTATAGGCTAAAAAACTTAGGACCCCTTTTAATTCATGCTTTGAAATAATAGTTGTCTAAATTGCTTTATTTTCCTTTAAGACTAATTCGCTTAGTTAATTTCGGACGGGATCCACTGTTGTGGACCTCGAGGGGTGCCTAACACCTTTCCCTCAAGGTTATTTCGAGCCCTTACCGATCTCTGGTGATGCAGACTAGTTTCATGAGCTAATTACTCTAGGTGCCTTAACGCACCTTAATCCGTTAGGTGGAGACTCTTCAAATACCATACCCCATCCCAAAAGGAATGGAGTTGTCTCAGAAATGTCGAAACCCAATTTCCATGAGGGAAAAGGGGGGTGCGACAGCATGGTGACTCTGTTGGGGATAACCCTTAGGCTCTTACCATAACGAGCTTGGTTTTTTTGAATTAGTCTTTAAGCATGCTTTATTCTTTTAATATGTGCGCACCGTTTCCTTTTCCCACTTTATGTGAATTTAATTTCCTATTTTCAAGCATTTACGATTTCATTTTTACTATGTAAATTGACTTGTCTCTTTGTTTTCTTTCTTGAAATTCCTTTTCAATTATTAAATATCACATTTATCATTTTCTAACGTGCAAATACGTGAGAACATGCTATTTTCCGTTGCATAAATCATGCTCAACATCATATTCCACTCGTGCGTAATCAATACCATAACAACTATTTCTGAGTGTTTGCGCTCTTCTTATATATCACCCCTTTGAATTCACAAAGGCTTATTTGCGATAAAACAGTCGATCAGCGGTGCAGTCGATGGTTCCGTGCCTTCCCCCCTCGAGCTGTCCACTTGAGGGTACCAGTCTATACCTCTATAGAAACCTTACTCTGATTAATTCTACATGCATCATGGTCAAAAATAGCCAGGGTTAATATGTTGTCCACATAATAACCCTTTAATAAAAGCCTTGTTCAAAAGTCCATCGGGGTTTCCATAATCCCAATGGACGCAACCACGATCTGTGCATTAATTTGGAAAAATAAGTGCCAATATACTAATCACTGATGTATAAGTAGTCGAATCTGGAGGGGGAAAGGGTCTACCCTTATTTGTTTTGCAGAAAATGAGGCACGAAGTCCCCAGGTTCGGCATGGTCCGTAACATACCACCATTGTTGCTAGATTGGTGGGAAGATCTTTCATCAAATGACAAAAAACATGTGAAAAAGGTCCTGGGAAATTTGCCTTCTTTATTGGACATCCAAACGAATAATATGTTGGTTGAAGCTTCCACAATGTTCTGGGACGGAGAAAGATCCGTGTTTCACTTTGGAAACATAGAAATGACCCCTCTCTTGGAAGAAATAGGGGGATCCGCTGGACTGCCTTGGGACAGTCTCGGTTTGTTGGTGCCAGAAAACTGTACCACTAGGGGGTTTATGAAAATGATGGGTCTGAAAAAGAATGACGATTTGGAGTGCCTGAAGAAATCCTACATACCCTTTGACTATCTCTATGAACGATATGGTCATTGCAAATCCTATCGTATCTACCATGATGAATTCACTATCACTTCCTTGGGTTATATTCATCGCAGGATTTTTGTTTTCATCGTCTGCTTCCTGGGTATGATAGTGTTTCCGATGCAAGGGACAAAATTCATACCAGAATGGCCATGGTAACAAAAACCCTAATGGAGGGGATTGAGGGGCAAACATATGCCATTGTCCCTATGATCATAGAAGACATATATCGGGCCCTTGACCACTGCCAGAAGGGATTCAAACACTTCGAGTGTTGTAATCTGTTGCTACAGATTTGGTTGTTAGAGCATCTTCAGAGAGGTCAATACCGTCAAGAGTTTCCACGAAGGCCGTGGAATGATCATATAGCTTTCCATAACCTTAAGAGAATGACCTATATCCCAGACAGGTTTGCTCAACCAGAGAGTGCTACAGAATGGGTACAGTTTTTCGATAATTTGACTGAGGATCAGGTTCAATGGATTTTCGAATGGTTTCCTACTGACGAGTTCATCATCAGATCTAGGGACGCTCCACACTTGGTGTTGATCTGGTTAAGAGGCATATACCCTTATGTTCCCATCAGGGTTATGAGACAAGAAGGCATGAACAAAGTCATACAGCGGGTAGTTAAAATGAGTCATTATAGGGCAGATTTTCAGGATGACGACCTCCCATACAAATGTGAAGCTCAACATATGTGGCACCTAAAGATTATTGTAGAAAGGGACACCGTCGAACCAGAGCGATATCACGCAGGGCATGTGCGCTTTTACCCATCATGGTTGGAATATAGCATAGCAGGAATAGTTGAGCCAGGGATCAGTCGAGGAAACAGGGTCATAGACGAAGTTGCTGAAGCCCGAGTAAAATACAACAAACTGCACAAAAGGGTTCATGAGTCCGAGGCCGAGCATCTGGAGCAACACAAGACTGACATGGAACTGATCAATGAATGGAGGGAAATGGCTGTCAAGTCTAATGAGAGGCTGGAATACCTGGAGCAGGGTCTGATGGAGCTGGAGGAGAAGACGAGGAAGAGAGTCGTCGACTGCCAGAATGCTGAGGGAAGCGAAGGAGGACATCTAGCGAGGGTATACCTGCTGCTGGGCATGCACGACCTGGGGAATATGATCGATAGATCCAAAAGAATCAAGCCTAGGGAAGGTCCTTTTGGGACCAAGTAGATTATGTTTATTTTCTTTTCAAATGTAATAAGGCCAAGTGCCAATAGTGACTTATCTTATTTAGTGTCATTTTAGATTCATCTATTTTACATTAATGAAATGAGGAAATTATTGGCACTGAAGCTCTCCAAATCAACTTGTCGCTAGTCCTACCTTGGGAACAACGAGGCTCCCAAATTAGGACGCGAATTTACATTCCCGCACTATGTGTTTAAATATTGCAAATACTCTTTTGGAACTCTTACTGACTTGGTTACCTTTTGTTTTTCTTTCCTTTTTGATTATTCCTATTCCCCAAGGTTGGTTCACGAATACTAGCATCATCAGCTTATCATACCAGATCCAGAGGCCCTCCACCTACTCCTCCTCCAAATGTATCAAAAGTCAAAGGCAAATCTAAGATGGATAATATGAGTGGCGACAACACTGCACATGCTGAGAATGTGGAAAATTTTGATGGTCAGAGTACTCCGGCGCCAAATGACTTGGTTTTGCGGCTTGAAAAGAAAATACTTAAACTACAAGGTGAGCTTGAGCAGGTCCGTAACTTGGAAAACCTCTCCCTCACACTAAATGTCTCAGATATCAACCATACAAATACCCAAATCCCAGCACCTCCTCAGAACACATCCAACCAACGCCCGCAGAATCCTCCCGCACCCCACCAGTATATAAACTCTCCTCAAAATACTTTACCCGTACCTACGCCACCTCAACATCAACATCTCCCTACTCAATACCCACAAAACAACTATCACACTCCTCAGAATACCCCACAACCTATCCCCGAACCCCAGAACTCAACTAATGATCACCACTACACCCAAACTCCTAGCATTCACCAGAACAACCCTATATACGTGGAAACCTTACCTCACTCCAGTCAACAAATCTACTATACACCAGAATCTACCGAGAAATAACTGCTCATCAAGAACATGGCTGAGGAGCTCAAGAAACTAACAAGACGAGTTCAGGGTGTTGAAGGAGGTAAATGGATTGAAGGTCTGAATTACAAGGATTTGTGCATACAGCCGGATGTGGAACTGTTTGAGGGCTACAAACCTCTCAAGTTCGAAATGTTTGATGGAACGGGCGACCCCAAGGTTCATTTGAGAACTTACTGTGACAAGCTCGTGGGGTGTTGGAAAAGACGAAAGGATTCGCATGAAGCTGTTTATGAGCAGCCTTACTGGAGATTCCCTGTCTTGGTACATAAGCCAGAATCCCAAGAAATGGGCTAATTGGGTGATCATGGCGTCAGATTTCATGGACAGGTTCAGATTCGACACGGAGAATGCACCTGATATTTTCTATATCTAGAACCTCAAGAAGAAGCCAACTGAGACTTTTCACGAGTATTCTACTCGGTGGAGGTCAGAAGCAGCGAAGGTCAGGCCAACATTAGATGAGGAACAGATGAACAAGTTCTTTCTCAGGGCGCAGGATCCACATTATTACGAAAGGTTAATGGTTATCGAGAATCATAAGTTCTCCGATATCATCAAGATCAGAGAAAGGATCGAGGAAGGTATTAAAAGTGAAATGGTGACGAATTTCGAGGCACTGCAGGCCACGAACAAAGCAATACAATCGGGCGGCATATCGAAAAAGAAAAAATTAGGAACAGTAATGGTTGCCCAAGGCTCGAAAACTCCATTTGTATACCAAACACCTCTACCCACATACAAACCATGACCTCCCAGATATTCCCAACCTGCTACCGCCTACCATACCTATAATTCCCAACCATCCTATTATTAGTCACCTCCAACTCATCCAAACTACAAAAAACCCAGGCATAATTTTGACCGCAAGCCACCCAGACAATACACCGCCATTGCTGAACCCATCAACCAGTTGTACGAGAGATTGACAGATGATGGTTATGCCACCCCTATTCCCACTGTGGCAAGGAGAATTCATCTCAATGGTTCAATCCAAACAAGACCTGTGCATACCATTCCGGTATGAAGGGACACACTATTGACCAGTGCCGCATCTTGAAAGACAAGATCCAAACACTAATTGATAATAAGGTCATACATGCAAAGGAAACCGCACCTAATGTCCGCAACAATCCCCTCCCAGATCATAGGGGTGAAGGGGTCAATGTGAAGAAACTGATGAAGAATGGGATACCGAGGGATCAGATGGGCTTATTCGAGAAGGTGATGATCCTAAGAAACCTGCAGTCACGCTCAATCCCATTGTGGTGCAGGTGTAGCCACCAATTGAAGTCAAGGTAGACGATGGACACCAATTGAAGTCGAGGTAGCCACATCGGTTCCTTTTGAAGTAGAAGTAACCCCACCTGCAGCAACACCCGCTCTATTTTGAGGTGGAGGTGGCAACACCTTTCACTGTAACGATGGTATCCACACCACCATTCAGTTCCAATGTTGTACCTTGAGATTATGTGGCTGAGGCTAGAAGAAAAGGAAGGTAGAAGATGGAAGAATCTGGTGCTGCACAAAGAATGACTAGAACATGAAGGGTTTATACACCTGAACATTTGGGAGAAGCCAGTAAGCAAGCTTCCAGTAAACCGCCCATTATTGAGATTGGTCCAGATGACCTCTGGAGGAAGGTACAACAAGGGAGTACTCTGTCGTCGATTATCTGAACAAGACTCCTGCCCAAATATCTATCCTGTCATTGCTGCAAAATTCTGAGGCACATAGAAATGCTCTGATGAAGGTATTGAATGAAGCATACGTGCCAAACAACATCACTAGTGGAGAAATGACCAATATGGCGAGGCAAATGCTACAGATCCACAAGATCACTTTCCATGAGGACGAGTTGCCACCTGAAGGGTTAAGTCACAACATGGCACTGCACATCACAATGCAATGCGAAGATAAGTTTATCACTAGAGTTTTGATAGATGGAGGATCTAGCCTCAACATTTGCCCGTTGACAACTCTGAAGAGGTTGGGCAAGGGTTTACACGAGATAAGAGCAGGACTATGAATGTGAAAGAGTTTGATGGGTCTCAAAGGGATACCATTGAAGAAACTAATCTCTGCTTGCAGATGGGTCCTGCTTGGTTCGACATTGAGTTTCATGTGCTAGATATATCAGCCTCCTGTAATCTGCTGTTGGGACGGACGTGGATACATGCCGTTGGGGCACTGGCATCTACTTTTCACCAGGCTGCAAAGTTTGAGTGGAACCGTCAAGATGTGATCATCCATGGAGATAGGAGCATCCCCATTTACACCAGTCACACTATTCCGGTAGTTAAAAATAGAAGGAAGTTAGGTGGAGAAACCTATCATCGCATCGAGCGTGTTAACGCAATCGAAAAGGATAAGTGGTGGAGTAACAAGAGAGAGAGCATATTTGCATGGAAAGGGTACGAATCTGGCAGGGGGCTCAATAAAAATATTCAGGGTATCTCCAAGCCAATACAGCTAAAGCACCATGGTACCACCTTTGGGCTGGGGTATCAGTACACCAGGAAGGAATACAATGATTAGTCACCACCGTGGCGTGGTCCATACTACCCTCTTGAACAACCCGTGCCGCACTTAAGTCAGACCTTCCATCAGGCTGATGTCATATGGGGTGGCAGCATTGAGGAATTTGTTCTTGGAAGATGATGATATGAACTGTTGTGTGATCGTCGATGAGAAGAAGGAGGAAGGCCCTACTATCCAGGCTGTGGAGAGAGGAGCATTCCTCAAGAAATGCACTATTATATCATCAAGGGCCCGACGAGTCTCGGGGTACCAAGGCTGATAACACTGTTTACTTTAGAAAATGATTTCCTCTTTGGCATTTTGTTTTAAATCATATTTTTAATGTTTCGTTTCGAATTTTTTTTATTTGAAATCATTTTGTTTGACATTATAAATGGCTTGATGTTTTATTATTACTATATTTCATTCATCCCTACAACACTACTATTTCTTATCTTGATGAACCAACGACTGTGACATGTAATGAGACAACGAAACAGAAGGACAGTGACTCGAAAGAAATAGAAGAAGAGGATGTAATACCTGAGGAAATTTTCAGATAAGTGGAGAAATTTGAGAACAAGCCCAAGTCCAACCTGGACGAGACCGAGATAGTCAACTTGGGAGACTCCGAAACCGTCAAGGAAACCTGCATAAGCATCTATTTGTCATCGATAGAGAAAGAGGAATACACTCGGTTCCTGGAAGAATATGAGGATCTTTGCATGGTCATATGATGACATGACGGGGTAGAGAACATCCATTGTGGCCCACAAGTTACCTATGAATCCAATGTGCCCGCCAGTAAAGCAGAAACTCAGGAAATTCAAGCCAGATATGAGTCTGAAAATCAAAGAGGAGGTTACTAAACAGATCAAAGCCAAGGTCCTCAGGGTAGATGAATATCCAACCTGGTTAGCCAACATCGTGCCTGTTCCGAAGAAGGATGGGAAAGTCAGAGTATGTGTTGATTATCGGGATCTCAACAGAGCAATCCCAAAGGAAAATTTCCCGTTGCCGAATATACACATTCTGATCGACAATTGTGCCAAGCATGAACTCCAGTCCTTTGTAGATTGCTTCGTGGGTTACCATCAAATTTGGATGGACGGAGAAATCTGTCCAAAGCTTATCAAATATAGATGCAGTCAAATGATACTATGTGTAAACCATTTTATGCTTCTTCATATGATGTAAATTGAACTACGCTCGACCTGATTCCTGTTTAAGAGGGGATACGTAGGCAGCCCTATGGGTTCGGTCACAATTCAATAAAATTTTCATTTTCCCCACAATCAGAAACTGGGGCAGAATTTTGAGGACCCTCAAAATTCCGAAGCAAGTTGATCACGCTCAACTATGTCTTGTAGAAGACTAAGCGGGCGTTGCAAATATAATCCTGGGGTATTATGCCCAGGATTATATTTGCAACGCCCTCTTAGTCTTCTACAAGACATAGTTGAGCGTGATCAAATTTTGGCGCCGTTGCCGGGGACTTAACGGTATTATGAAGTATAGCTGTAATTGTACATATTATTATTAGGTTTTAAATTTGAATTTTTTTTAATATTTGATTTTTATTTTCTTTATTTTAGTTTTATTTGTTAAAACATGGCATCATGGAATTATGAGAGTTATGTTGGTAATTCTACTTTTGATCCTCATTATGCATATTATGGAGGAAACCACCCAGAGCAAAATTATCAAAATATTCCCGAGAGCGAGTTATGTGCACCAACTCAATCTTATGTGTGGAATGTGTGTGATATGTGTGGTGGTCAAGATGGTCACTTTCAGGGTTGTGCTTATATTTCTTATCTTCCCCCAACCCCTTACTTTGATGATTCTTCTTTTTCCTTTGAAGTTAATAGAAATAAAGAACTCAGTGATGATGACTGGAAAAGGCTCGAGGATATGATGAAATGCATTCTGGAACAACTTGAGGAGTTACAACTGCGGGTACAAAGGCAAGATGAAACTATTCGCAACTTGGAGGCTCAAACGAGTCAACTAGTTGAAGCTTTTAATGCTCAATATGCCAACGGTATGGATAGTAGCCAGGAGCAGTGTACATCAGAGATGAAAATTGAGGTGTCAATGGAGGTGTCCAAAGTAGAAACCCAGCACACTAACCAAGTAGAATTTGAGGATGTCGATGTTGAAGAAGTAGTACTAGAGTCAACCAGGGGCGTTGAGGATACAAATTTAATCGACTCTAGTGTTATTGTGGTTGAGGATGTTGAAAGTCCTGCAGTTCATGTGTTTGAGCGCATTGGTCCTCACTCCAAACATTTTTCCACATTGTGCTTGGATGAGGATATGGAAATAGAGTCATCTGAGCCGATTGAGGAGTCAAGGAATGAGGAACAAGATACATATATTCTGAAATTTTTCGTGCCAGAAAGACAGGACTACATACCTCATGTAAAAGCCCAGAAGTGTAAAAGAATACAATGGTTGCTTGGGCCAATTATATTTGTTCCACCACCCATGGAGCATAACCGCAAACTTGATGCCAAATTGGGGGTGCGATTCATAAGTTCGAAGTGGAGGCAGAAAGTGATTCACGTCGTGCCACAACGTTAAATAAGGCGCTTGTTGGGAGGCAACGCAATATGTAGTAAATCTTAATATAATCAGAAGTAAGTAGTTTAATTTTGAGTACTAACGAGCTTGCAGGTGAATTCGGTGAATGGAGGAGTGTATTAGCATGACGGACAACGGATGCACAGGCTGGCGTTAGTAGGCTAACGCCAGGGTGCCCAGGCTTTTCGATTAAAACGCACGAGTATCGCCAGGTAAGACATTTATCCGATTTTCTTCATCTTCAAACTCTTTCTCACCAGATTTTCACTCTCAAACACACCCCTAAACACTGGTTATCTCAGAAAACGCCTCAAATCACACCACACTCATCTTCAATACATAACAATCACAGCACTTTTAAACACCCCATTATCACCCACAACACACACAAGATCTGCACAGGGTAATTTTTGGGGGTAACTCCATCCGGCTAACACCCATCAAGATTTGAGGTATGATTCTAACTTTATACTTTAATCACTCGAATTTTTAGCTGGTGAAACATGTATCCTTGAGTTCAAGATGAATTTTTATGGGTTTATGAAGTTCTTGAAATGTGTAGTATGGTGTTATGCACCCCAAATCCCAAAACCCTTTAGGAATGAGCTGAAATGGTCAAATTAAGTGGTATTATGGAAACCCAATGTGATGTGGGAACATGAGGCAGTCCCTCAAGTCCATACAAGCGCTCATGGCATGTGTGATAGCCAAGTGCTCGATGTAATGCCTAAATGGCAATACATGTCCCATATGGA